>PVIU01003109.1:0-85327 GCA_004026605.1 Ondatra zibethicus
CTACTCTACCTACTCTACTCTACCTACTCTACCTACTCTACTGTACCTACTCTACTCTACCTACTCTACTCTACCTACTCTACTCTACCTACTCTACTCTACCTACTCTACTGTACCTACTCTACTGTGCCTACTCTACTCTACCTACTCTACTCTACCTACTCTACTGTGCCTACTCTACTATACCTACTCTACTCTACCTACTCTACTCTACCTACTCTTTAAGTCAAACCAGCCACACGGGCCCACTCAGGCTCATAAGAAGAGAACAGAGCCAGGAGGTGGTGCACACTTTTAATTCCAGCACTCGGGAGGCAGAGGCAGGTGGATCTCTGTAAGTTCAAGGCCAGCCAGGTCTACAAGAGCTAGTTCCAGGAAAGGACAGGCACAAAAACTACACAGAGAAACCCTGCCTTGAGAAACCAGAGAGAGAGAGAGAGAGAGAGAGAGAGAGAGAGAGAGAGAGAGAGAGAGAGAGAGAGAGCAGAGCTTTAGTCCTTGATGGGATGAAAGAACAAATTGGGCCAGAAATGATATTGCATAGTCCAGCTCTTGGACTATGTCATGGAAAAACTGGGTATACTGGATATACTTTCCTAAATCTTCTTCCTAATGAATGACAGCTTGGGAATCATATTCAAACTTTGCCTTTAACTCCACTGCAGGTCTCCTAAACCAGAACAGGCCCAGTTTTGCATAAAAGCTCCGTGTTTTAAAAGCATCCCCATGCTTCTCCTAGCTTTATTCTTACTGGGCACTGTTCTCCAGGATTATACCAGGAGTACAGTGCTTGTAATTCCAGCAATTGGGAAAACGAGGCAAGATTGCTACAAATTTGAGGCTACTTTGGGCTCTTATTTCAAGATTTGTCTCAAATCCCTCTCCTCTGGAAAGTCATCCTGGGCCTTTCATGTTGCTCATTAGACGAGAATTTCCAGGCTTCCACATACTTAGCTCCATAAATGTCTGATATTGTACTTTAAAAGTGGTACCCATACTTGGTGACATATTTTTGCAAAAATAAGCTTGAAACTACTAGTGTGAGTGGCATCTCCCTTGATCTACAGCTACAGCAAAAATTTAACAGCTCTGAGGGTTTACACTCCTGTCAACCACAGTTTAGGGTTGGCCCTTGTGCAGACGGACAATTAAATCCCAAGAATTTTTTCACATACATAAGAGCGAATAAAGTCTTCCACATGCCCTGCACGCTTCTCTTCAACTCGAGTTCAAGAAGCCATGTCTGCCACAGCGTGCCTTATGACGTGACCATCTATCACCAGGCGGTCAAGACACTGCTTGGTTCCCGTCTGCCCTTCAGCCAGTGTAGCCACAGACTGGATCTGAATAATTTTCATTCCTGTAGATACACTCCATTAAAACACTGACGATAATTTTTTGAAAGAAATTATTTTTACATTTTCTATTTTGCTTTTAAGAATTTGCTGATAGCATCACACCCTGGGGTGGTCATGTGATCACCAGTATTCAGACGTGAACTCCATGAGCATTGCTTACCCTTACACACCCTGCCTGCCACCTTCTTCTTCTTTCTTCTGTATATCTTCAGACTCACTTAGCATAGGTTTGCAGATTGTCTCTGAGTCACAACGTGACACTTTCCCCCTCCCTCAATCTCTCCCATTGCCTCATAAAATGACACCTTGTGGATTCATGGGGAAATCTATTATTCCTGTTTTAGATGCTCACAAAATTAAGTTGTGTCAAAAACATAGATCTCCAGAGATAGAAGTGGTAGTACAGATTGTGATTCCAGCCCTTAAATATTTATGTGTGTGTGTGGTGTGTGGTGTAGTATGTGTGTGTGTGTGTGTGCGTGCATGCGTGCGTGCGTGCGTGCGTGTGTGTGTGTGTGTGTGTGTGTGTACCAGAGGACAACTTACAAGAGTCATTTCTTTCCTTCTACCATGTGGGCCCTGGGAACTGAACCGAGGTCTTCGGGCTTGGCAGGAAACGCCCTTAAACCACTGAGCTATCTCTTTAGCCCACAGACGACAACTCCAGTCTTTCTTGTTTCTCCTTCTGTAACTGCTGTCATGTGGCCTCTAAAATTCTATTTTCTATCTTTGGTTTATCCTCCTTTGCTTCTGTGTTCTTCCTCATCCTTTCCATAGTTCTTTCCTCTCTCTCTCCCTTCCCTCTCTCTCTCCCTCTTTCTCTCTCTCTTCCATACTGTCTCTCTCCCTCTCTCTCTCCCTCTCTCTCCCTCTTTCTCTGTCTCTTTCTCTCTCTCTCCCTCTTTCTCTCTCTCTTCCATACTGTCTCTCTCCCTCTCTCTCTCCCTCTCTCTCCCTCTTTCTCTGTCTCTTTCTCTCTCTTATTCTCTCTCTCTCTCTCTCTCTCTCTCTCTCTCTCTCTCTCTCTCTCATTCTGAGCATTCTTTGAGCATTCTTCTGCCTCACCTGCTGAATTTCCCATGATGTCCTATGTGATATATTCAGTTCCTGCTAACCTCCTCAATTTAGCGGTCACATGTATCCATATCTCTCCATTTTTATCCTGAACTCAGGCTCTGTGATCACCTTTTTGGTGGTCCGGTCTAATAGCATGACCACTGCGCTGTTTTAAATCTTCACTGAAGTGAATCAACAAGTGTGTTACTTACTGTTGGATTGCTGTGAAGAGACACCATGAGCAAGGAAACTTAGAAAGATGTTTAGTGCGGGTTGGAATCCATGACCATCATGGCAGGGAGAATGGGAGCAGGCAGGCCTGGCACTGGAGCAGTGACTGAGAGGTTGTCTCTGATCTACAGACACAAGGGGGTGGGGTTAACTGCAAATGACATGGAACTTCTAAACCACAAATCCTGAGCCCAATGACACACCTCCTCCAACAAGGCCACACCTCCTAATTTTTCCCGAACAGTCTTACCAACTGGACACCAGCATTCAAATATATAAGCCCATGGCAGCCACTCTTATTCAAACCACAGCAACTTTCTAAAATGTTGTTGATCTATACAGTGATTGGTCCTGTTGACAGTCTTCAGAACCTTTCGGAACCACAGGGCCTTTTCTAGATCCCATGATTTTTGTGCATGCTTGTCCTTCTAGGTGGAGACTTGGGTTTTGCCTATGTATGAGCTGTATCGCAGAAGCCATGTCTGTGAACCTGCACTTAATCTTCCTCTGCTTTGCTTCCTGCAGGATCGCACGGATGATCCGCCAGGAAAGAGGCAACGCCCTGCTGGTTGGGGTAGGAGGCACAGGAAAGCAGTCCCTCACAAGACTCGCAGCTCACATATGTGGTTACAAGTGCTTGCAGATTGAACTTAGCCGAGGGTATAATTATGACAGTTTCCATGAAGACCTGAGGAAGTTGTACAAGATGGCTGGTGTGGAAGACAAAAATATGGTTTTCCTTTTCACGGATACCCAGGTACATATTCAAACAGCACATGGGGTTACAACCCCTGTGAACACTTGGGGTTGTTACAATCCACTATGTTTTGAGGACGGGTAAAGTATAGAGGATCGTTGCCCCGCCAACTTCATGTCCTCTTTTTTTTTCTTTTAAAACCCACTAAGTCCATTAGTTCCACCCATGTGTGCATGGGTGCACAGCCATCTACTGAAGCGTGGGCAGCCTACTAGGGGCTGTCCTCTAGGGAGAAAACCGACTCACCCAGTCTCCCCAGTCATCAGAGATCAGTGGGTTCTTAGCAAGATGCAAGACTTTGAGCATCCTTCCCCATCCATGCCTGAACCCTGACTGCTCTGAGAGCATGCAGGCGTGTGCAGATAGCCACAGCTGTTGTGAGTGATGAGCACAAAGCCACATCGTGTCCAGAAGATGCTGTTTTGTGGTAGTCCTCCCTAAGAGAAATCAATGTGGCTAACTTTGCTCTTGCTTAAAAAGCAAAAACACGCCAATTAAATTCTCTAAAAGGAAGTACTTATAACTCAAATTAACTAAAGGAAATTTTAAACATTGCTAAAGTCATATTTAGCCTAAATGAGAAACAGTTGATATTAATTCACTTTACATGCTAATCTCATTCCTGGGAATTTGATCCATGAAAATAATTTACTCCCAAGCTGAGGAGCAAAGCTAGGCCTAAAAATGAACTCATAATATAAACTAAATTTTGTCAACCATTTATGCCCATGGAAATGCAAAGAATGTTGTCTCCATGGTGTGTTGTGCTCCCATATTTGTGATTAATATGAATACTATACAGAGATGTGGTTTAATATTTATGGTAAAATCATAACTGAACAGAGCAGAATATAAGGTACTTGTATGCGTGACTTTGATTGGTAAGATATGGTGCTAGTTATTTTTTAACTGTCAAATTGGCATAATTTAGAATCACCTAGAAAGAGTTTCAGTTGAGGAATTCTCTAGATTAGATTGGCCTGTGAGCACGTTTGTGAGGGACTGTCTTGATTGGTAACTGATGTGGGAAGACCCATCCCACAATGGGCAGCACCTAGCCCTGGGCAGGGGGTCCCAACAGTAGAAGAGAGTGAAGAAGCCTGCAACAAACAACAAAGGTGGGCTTATTGCTCTCTGCTTTGGGCTATGGATGCTAGTTACTAGCTGCTTTGAGTTCCTGCCTTGACTGCAACCTGGCATTGTACTTCCAACAAACCCTTTCTTCCAGATGCCCCTTGTGGTACAGGGTGTTTTATCACAGCAGGAGCAGGGAAGCCAGAGCAGGTGCAGATGCTCTTCAGGGGGCCAAACAAGATAAAAAGATGGAAACTCAATAGGATTTAGGATGTGTTAGGATTTAGGATGTGTTTAGGATTTAGTTTAAGTATGTTTTAAAGGTGGACCTGGTACCTGTAAGTTTTGGAATGAATAACTTCCTGTAATAACTGCAGTGCTATGGACTTACCATGGCCACTCTGCTCTCCCTACAGATCGTCGTAGAAGAGTTCCTTGAAGACATAAATAATATTCTAAATTCGGGTGAAGTACCTAATTTATTCGAAAAGGATGAGCTGGAGCAGGTTTTAGCAGCCACCCGGCCAAAAGCAAAGGAAGTTGGAATTTCTGAGGGGAACAGAGATGAGGTACCACTCCAGAGCAGTTCTAGGACTTTCTAAGCAGAGATTACCTTAGCTCAGCAGCCACAGTTCACCTATAACGAGTCCGTGGGTAGATTTTTACATGGTTTTCCTTGTAATTCTATGTATTTTATTTTCTGTGTGTCCATGGAAACACAAATTAGAACAAATGAGAAAGCCTAGTCCCCCACAGAGATTAGAGTCATAGTCAGCGCCTTTACTCTTCTTTGAGCCTGTACTTGTTAGGTACACCCGCAGTGTCTGGCCTGAGGGAGGCTGCAGCCTCGAGTCTAACACTGTTCATATCCTTGCCTGACAGCAAGGTTCTGCACAATGAAAACGGGAATGTGATTTCCCTCTCTGGAGCAGTATAGCTGCTACCACCTTCATTTCTCCAGCACCCCTGCCCCTCCCTTCTCTCTGCCCCTCCTTCCACTTTGAGGCCATTATGCCTGGATAGTGGCTGTGTCCCCGTGAGAACTGCCCTGGGTCAGAGCTGATAAGTACAATCAGCAAGTCTACTGCAGCTACCATAAGCCAGAGGGATTCATTAGGGAGGGGAGGAACCTCCGGAGGACAAAGAAAGTGAAGCAGCCTTATCCGTGAGAGCTAATATACAATGCACACTGTCCTCGGTCTGTTTCTGTTCTCTAGAAATAATCTGACAGAAGCAGTTTGGGGGAGAAAAGGACTTGTTTGGCTTGTGATTCCAGGTCGCAGTCCCCGATAGCAGAAAAGTCAAGGCAGGTACTTGAAGCAGTCATCTCACAGCACAATCAAGAGCAGACAGAAAACAAAACCAACCAAAAACAGCCTGTAGCTGTCTGCTCTTCCCTCCCACACAATTCAGTGCCCAGTCCATAGCATGGTGCCTCCCATAGTGGGCTGAGTCTTCCTAGGTTCATGAACATGCCCACAGCCCAGCCTGAGGTGGATAATCCCTCACTGCGGATCTTTTCCAGGTTACTCTAGATTGCGTCAGTTGATGGTTAAAATTAACCATCACATACATTGTGGAGTTAACAGCCGTGGAAGCTTAGACTCCGCTATACCATTCCTGTTAAAGCAGGGAGCTGACAGCCAGTCACTGTGCCCCTGTTATCAGGTGCCAGCCACAGAGCAGTGTGTCCCCCTGCATGACAGGAAGCACCCGAAATAAGGAGAAATATTCAAAAATAGTCTCTCCAGAGCCATGCCACTTCTTTCAGTCAGCAACTACAAAAGGAAATGTCAGGACCCTGCCCCTCACTGCTCTCTGTCCTAAATAAAGCAAAACCTAGGACTCTCCCTCCCTACTTTATTCAAGAGGTCTCTTTAAAGTCATATACAGCGCTCAGGTTGCAATGGCAACTGTAAAACGTCTTTTCTTTCTTTGGGATTCCAGGCATTGACCTGGAGTTTCACACAATAGATAAGCCATCTATCACTGGACTCCAGTACTTATTTTTATTATTTGAGACAAAGTCTCACTAAATTTCCCAGTGTGACCTTGGACTTACTCTGTAGTTCAGGCTGGCCTTGAACTTGCCATCCTCCTGCCTCAGCCTCCCGTGTAGCTGTGGTTACAGGATTGTACCACCACCAGATCTGTCTCAAGCTGCCATTTTAATAGCTCCAGACTGCATGAGTGTAAAAATACCTAACAAAGCTAACTTAAAGATGAGTTTATTCCAGTTCATAGTTTAGGGATACAGACCACTAGAGGTACAGTCTGTCATGAATACAGCCCATTTGGGTACCATCCATCAGGGGTACAGCCCATTGGGATACAGCCCATCAGGGATACAGCCCATCAGGGGTACAGTCAATCAGGGTACAGTCCATTGGGGTATAGCCCATCAGGGGGTACAATCTATCAGGGTATACAGCCCATCGGGTACAGCCCATCAGGGGGCACAGCCCATCAAGGGTACAGCCCATCAGGGGTACAGCCCAGCATGGCAGGGAAGTCATGGTACCAAGAGCTTGAAGCAAGTGGACACATCACATCCACATTGGAAAGCAGAGTAATCAAGGTGTGCATATTAGAGACCAGCTCCTTTCTCTGTTTTATAAAGTCCAGGATCCCCTGTCTAGGAAGAGCTCCCACTCAGAATTAATTGGGTCTTCCCACATCAAGTAACATGACCAAGATAACCCCTCACAGGCATTCTCCAGGTGAGTCTAGATTTTGTTGACCACACTGAGTATAGATATTGGCAATTCATTTATCTAAGCTAATTGTATTTGATGATAATATCCTCACTTGTTTCACTTGCTGTTTCTTCCTTATTTTCAATTGAAAACTGATCTTTGCTACCAGGTGTTTCAGTATTTCATCAGCAGAGTGCGACAGAAGCTGCACATTGTTCTCTGCATGAGCCCAGTTGGCGAGGCCTTCAGGTCCCGGTGCCGGATGTTTCCATCCCTGGTGAACTGCTGTACCATCGACTGGTTTGTCCAGGTTGGTGACACCCAGGACACCTCTCTGAGAAGACAGATTTGTTTGTTTGGGGCTACTATACTGTCTGAGCACAGCTTGGGATGCTCGTGTTTGTTCTAAAGGCTTCTTGGAAGTTACTCAGACATAAAGAGTATGGTGATGGTCATGAACAAAGAGAAAACACAATTTGTAAAGGAAGAAAAGGCCACTGACAGGGAAGTCCTCGTGGTCCCAACAAGAGCCATTTCTGCAAAGAGAAGAGGCAGAGTGGGAGAGGTGGCTCAGCAGTTAAGAGCATCAGTTGTTCTTCCAGATGGCCCAGATCCGCTTCCCAGCACCCAGAATAGCTGCTAAAGATTGCTTAAGTCCAGAAGATCTAACTACACCTTCTGACCTCCAAAGATATTGCACAGTGTAGTGCACAGACATACATGCAGGCAAAATACCAACACACATAAAATAAAAATAAATAAATCTCAACAAAAGTGGGTAGCAGAGACAGTAGTATAAGGAACAATTTCAAGACATTTTCCCAAAGGAAACAGAAAGACTTGAGTAAGGGCTAGAAAGGTATGATAAGGCCAAGAAGGTCCTATCTTTAAATTTCTTATTACTTATTTATGTAGGGGGCAGGGTGCATACAACATGGAGACCAGATGTCATCTTGCGGAAGTCAGTTCTCTCCTTCTGCCATGTGGGTCCAGGGGTCAAGCTCAAGTTGCCAGGCTGGGCAACAGCCACCTTTACCTGCTGATCCAACTTGCTGACCCAGAAAGAAGTGCTTTAGAATGGCAGCTTTGAACTTTGTGATCCAGGAAGAGAAATACACTGATACAACCCTAACCCTCATTGAAAGGCAATGAGGCACAGGGTGTGGTTGTCACTGAAGAAGCTGTGCCCTGGGTGGCAAGGGGGAGGGGTGAGAGGCACAGGTGCAGGTGGGCCGATACTGGGGTGGGAGCAGGGTAAGAACTCACTGAAGTGTTATTTGCTTCTGGTCTTTTCATTCATGTGAGAAGCAAAATAATCAACTGAAAGTAACACAAAGGACAGCATAAGTCTAGGAAATGGTACCCAAAGCCCAAGACTACAAAATCAATGCCTTATGAAAAGCAGAGGTGTGTCTGCGCCTCACTTGGTCAGTTGTCAGGAACTGAAAGTGAAGCAAGCCAAGTACGGTGCCTGTCATCCCAGCGCTAGGGAAGGTAAAAGTAGGATTGTGTTTCCTTCAAGACCAGCCTGGGCCGCAGAGTGAAAAACTGGCTCAAAATATAAACAACCATCAGGGAATGTGAGGGAGAATGGGTTCCTCTCCAACCATACTCAGCTGCCCAACAGCAGCACAAAGTAACTAAGGTCACATTTGACTAAGGGTCGGGGAACTTGATATGAGAGAGGTGGGAAGGAGTTGGGGATCTAGGCAGGGCAGCGATTACATTGACAGACTCAACCCCACAACTGTCTATTACAGCGAAGATGAAAGGCCTTGAAAACTGTATCATTCCATGCATGGAATTCCAAAGATAACCAGCCATTCCTTCATCTAACCAGCCAAAGTTTATCAGCAACTTCTATGTTCTTGACGCTGTTCTGGGGGCAAACTGGTCAGCAAATGCAGACTTGAGTCCCTGGTAATAAGTTTTGGATCATGAAGCCCCAACGGCAGGAGCAGGAGCAGACTAGCTGAAAGGAAGGACTAGACAAGGAGAAGTCCCAGAGAAATGCAGTTTCTTAATTGTTGAATGACGTGTTGTAAAAATGACCGACAGGATTTTTTTCAAATGCCCTCTTTATTTACAGTGGCCCAGAGAAGCACTTCTGTCTGTATCAAAGACGTTTTTCTCAGCTATTGACACCGGAAGTGAAGATCTAAAAGAAAAGCTGTCCCTCATGTGTGTGAACGTGCACCTGAGTGTCTCCCAGATGGCTGACCGCTACTATAGTGAGCTGCGCAGGCGCTACTACACCACGCCCACCTCCTACCTTGAGCTCATCAACCTCTACCTGACCATGCTCACTGAGAAAAGGAAGCAGTTAGTTTCAGTACGTTCAGTCTTGTCCATGAAAACAATTTGTGTCTTGTCTTAAAGCCAAATCTTTGGGGGGGGGTGGTGACTAAAACATCTATGTACCTGTCTTACTCCAAATGTTAAGCAATTGTTCTACCACTGAGTTACATCCCCCTCTATCTTCAGAGCCATCTTCAAACAAACCATACTCCTCTTTACAACCTGTAATGACACAAAGAAAGTGTCTTCTTGTGTTGGTGCAAGGGCTTCTTGTGTTGGTGCAAGGGCTTCCCCCTTCCCCAATATTTATATCTTCCTTCTTTCATGTATGTGAGTTGCTGGCTCAATAAAATAAAGACAGCACAATAGCGCAGAAGTCGAGCAGAGATCACACCATCTCTGTGGGGTTTACCATGGAAGAGAGCTTTCTGATGAGCAATAAAGATGAGTTTTGAATGTGCTAACATGTTTTGATGGTCAACACCAAGACCAAGGGCTTTACTGTCACTACTGTCCATGCCACCCGACCTCTGCCTCTTCCATAACAATCTTGAGCCTGCTCTGAAAGGTCTGTGCACTTGATTAGAAGATAACCCTAAACCTGGAGGAATATACACATCTATAAGCCCAGCACATGAACAATGGAGCAGGAGGACCAGAAGTCTAAGGCCATCCTCGGCTACATAGCAAGCTTGAGGTTAGCCTAAACTACATGAGATCTCATAAGAGCAAAAAGTAACACAGAATTTTTTTTTTAATTTAGAAAACAGACTTAGAAATACTTGCAGCTCCTACTTGGATTGCTGTGAAATTTAAATAACACTGCAAAAGAGAAAAGAAAAGAAATACATAAGGCACAATGTTCATGAGGGACTTAAACTAGGACCTGGCATGTAAGGTGCCCAGAAATAGTGGTTGCCATCTTCCTCCACATGCAGCCAATAACATGGTCTAAAATTCAAACATTTTAGACTCAGCAAGTGGACGCCTTTGCTACTTAGGTATTTAAAACCCTTTTTAGGGGCCCTAGCCTTGCAGAATGCATGACTTGTAACCAGCCCAATAGTCACCTTGACTTCTATCCGTTTTCAATGACCTTTGCAATGCACCTTCAAGCCAGCGCCTCCTCTTTCTTCCAGATGAGTCTCTTGTACTGTGTGCCACATCCGTGATCCCAGATAAGGGCTCTCACCCCTGGGAACAGGGCTCAGATGCAGCGATCAGAGTCCAGTTCTCAAGACTCTGTCTCCCTAGGCTCTCGATGCTCTTGACCCACTCTAAGAGAACAAGCTCCCGGAATAAAGGCCTCCAGGGGTTCCTGCTTGAACTTATCTCTGACATTCAACGTGCTACCATGAAGAATAAAAATAACAGACTTTGCTCCCTTCCCTCAGTGAGCCGATTGGTTCAGAGACATCCCACTGCTGTAGGCGAGGGTTGGATCCAAGCACACAGTCACCGGTGTGGCCAGTTCCTAGCATTGTGCTGCCTATAGAGGTTTCTCTACTTGTCATGGGTTCACAACTTGAAGTGTTACGCAATAGTGTGATGATTCTGTAGTATAAAATTTAATGTATAAATAATGAATGACAGCAATCTACAGCTTATAACACTGTTATGAAATCTTTGTCATTTAGGCACGAGATCGTGTGAAGAATGGTCTCACGAAGCTATTAGAAACAAACATATTAGTGGATAAAATGAAATTAGACCTTTCGGCTTTAGAACCTGTGCTACTACAGAAATCACAAGACGTTGAGGCCCTGATGGAAAAACTGGTGGTGGATCAAGAAAATGCCGATCAGGTATTGGTGTTATGGGAATGGTCGTATGGGTAAAAAGCTTCAGCTGCCACCTCCACAACTGCTTGGGATAGGTGTGTCATTTTTCTCACTGCCGTGACCAACTATCTGACAGGAAGCAATTTAAGTGTGGAAGGGTTTGCTGAGCTACAGTTTGAGGGAGCACAGTCCTCCATGGCTTCAGGAGTGTGGGGCAGTTGGTCATAGTGTATCCACAATCAGGAAGCAGACATAGGTGGGCACTGAGGTTCAGTCTGCCTCATTTTTATTCTGTCTAAGACCCCAGCCCACCAAAGCCCATAGAACGGTGCCACACTTTCAGGGTTGTCTTCCCTGCTCAGTGAAACCTTTTTAGAAACAGCCCTACAGATGTGCCCAGAGTTGTGTTCCCGTGGTGGTTGTAAATTCTGTCAAGTTGGCAATCAAGATTGATTCACAATAAGTGATCAGATCATTTTATTATATGTGTCATTAAAATAGACACCAGAATTGGTAATGCTATTTTTCTAGAAACTCGGTAATGTTTTAAGTTGTAAATATATTTCATTTGACCAAATCAGAATGGTTCTTTACCACCAAATTGGTACCCTCAGTGACTAGAACTGAAAGAGTCATGAGAGAAGCAATATCTGAAATTATAAAACAGTTCCTCCGCCTCCTCCTAAGAAGGATCTGCCAATTGATTTTATCATAAGATACAAGATGGATAAAACATATCTCCCACTCACCATTGGTCCAACACAAAGGACAAATACAGGTCATTATCCTGGCTCTTCAAACACAAGTCAGGTGTCTCTTATCAGAAATGCTTAGCACAAGAAACCTTTTGGATTTTTCTAGCTTTTGGAATATCTGCATAAATAGAAAATACACAATAAGAGACTCAAACCTAAGTACAAGTCCATTTGACTTATCTACACTTTATAAACATCATATTATAGTGACTTGGTACAATCATTTTAGCTGCCTGAACTCAACTGTAGCTGTCACGTGAGGTAAGTGTGGAATTCTCTGCTTGATATTTTGAATATTGAATTGATGATATTTGGTGCTCTGAACATTCCAGATTTCAAATTTCTTTTGCTTAAGGATGCTCAGCCTTAACAAGACCTCTTAAGCAATCTCGATTCTGTGGTTAGGTCCGAAATGTTGTGCAAGAAGATGAAGCAATAGCAAAAGTGAAAGCTGAAGAGACTCAAGCAATAGCGGATGATGCCCAGAGAGACCTTGAGGAGGCGCTCCCTGCCCTTGATGCTGCCAATAAAGCGCTGGATTCCTTAGATAAAGCAGATATATCTGAAATCAGAGTCTTCACAAAGCCCCCTGATTTGGTCATGACTGTGATGGAAGCCATCTCCATCCTCTTAAATGCCAAGTGAGTCAGTCATTCAGAATATCTGGTGCGATCTTCCTTTAATGCATTTTCTCCACTTTCATCTTTTACTGTACGTATATTCATTCTATTCTCTAACCATTCTACCTCTCTGGGTTGAGATAGTCATTCATCAAACGTTTTATTCAATGTCTGTTTTATGATAGAGAGTGGGAGAAATAAAACATTGTCTATAGGATGCAGGAAGTTGTGGGGCAAAAACATGAGCAGGTTTTTTTTTTTTTAGAAGAATATTCTCATTTGGGTGTGAGGCCTTGGAAAAAGCTTAGAGATCCATGGTTTTCCTGGAATGGGAGGGAGCTGAACAGACAGGCTGTGATTTCTTCATGAAAGATCATGTATATGTTATGCCAAGTCGATTTCCTCTGGATAACATTTAGTTTTCAAATTTTCTTCAAAAATGCCCTTTTAAAAATTTCATATGCATATATGGAATATATATACATGTATATATATATTTTACACCCCACACCACTAGATGTTCCCACGGGCCCTTATGCTGGCACCGTGGTCAGACCAGGGCCCTATGTAATGCACAGGTAAACATGGGCAAAGGGGGCCTAAGAACCACTGAACGCCTTTTTTACCTGGTCAGAATTTCTTAGAAATATCAATGTAAAGCCTGGTCTACAGAGCAAGTTCCAGGACAGTCGGGGATACAAAGAGAACCCTGGAGAGAGAGAGAGAGAGAGAGAGAGAGAGAGAGAGAGAGAGAGAGAGAGAGAGAGAGAGAGAATATCACTGTGGCAAAAGTTTGAAAGGACATGTTTGTTTGACCAAGAGATGCACAGCCTAGTTAGAAGGTATTTTTAAAGGCACCCTAGCAAGACAGTTTAAAGGTCAAAGTTGAGGCAAAGGAGATAAAATGTAAGTACTATGGTGTTTTTAAAATAAAAACCATAACTTCAGGACTGGAGAGATTAAAAGCAACTGCTGCTCTTTCAGAGGACCTGAGTTCAGTTCCCAACACCCTCATCAGCTGGTTCACACCCACCTGTAACTCCAGTTCCTGTTGGGGAATATTATTTTAAGGTGTGTTACTTTTGTTTATGCTGCATTTGTTGAACTCTATGAAACTGTGTTACTGTGCCTGTCTAAAACACCTGATGGTCTAATAAAGAACTAAATGGCCAATAGCAAGGCAGGAGAGAGAAATGGGAGGGGCTGGCAGGCACAAAAGATAAATTGAAGATCCAGGAAAGAAAAAGATCAGGGATTGAGGAAGGAGGGAGGAGGACATTAGGGGCCAGCCACATAACTACACAACAAGCAGGAAAGAAAAAGCTGTACAGAAATAAAAAAAAGATAAAAGCCCCGAGGCCAAAGATAAATGGGATAATTTAAGAAAAGCTGGCAAGAAAGAAGTCAAGCTAAGGCCAGGCATTTATAAATAGCAATAAGCCTCTATGTGATTTATTTGGGAGCTGGGTAGCAGGCCCCCAAAATAGCCAAAGAGTAAAGAATACAAAACAACCAACAACAATTCCAGGGGATCCCAGGTCTCTTTGCCTCCACAGCCAGTACACTCACACACATATTCCCACACACAACGCACACATCACTAAAAAAATTAAAATACAAATCTTTTTTAATTACTCTTTCTCTAATGTCTTACCTTTCTGAAACTCTTGTTTTATATTTCATTCTCTACTGAATCTAAGTCATAGAGATTTAATCATCCAGTTGCCTTTCTCCCCATGAATTAATTGGGCCATTAGCAAAATTACCGTGCCTAGACCAAAACTCCCCACCTCCTGGGGTCATGTTATAATGTTCTCACAGGAGTTCATCTTGGTGTTTTCCCATTGCTTCATGGCAATGCCATTAGCTCACCATGCTCTGTCTTTCAGGCCGGACTGGCCAACAGCAAAGCAACTTCTTGGTGACTCTAACTTCCTGAGAAGGCTTTTAGAATACGATAAGGAAAACATAAAACCTCAGATACTGGCAAAGCTTCAAAGGTACATCAACAATCCTGACTTCGTGCCCGAGAAGGTGGAAAAGGTGTCCAAAGCCTGTAAATCCATGTGCATGTGGGTGAGAGCCATGGATCTGTACTCTCGGGTGGTCAAGGAAGTTGAACCAAAGAGACAGAAACTCAGAGCTGCCCAGGTACGTTATCCATACTGTGGTGTTTCATAGAATAGAAGGTCATGACCAGCCATCACTCATGCTCTCTGTGCTGGCCACTGTGATCCTCTTGTATGCAGTGTGGTAGTGATTGCAGTCCTAAAGTAGCTCACTTTTAATAACAGCAGGCAGATTTCTTCCCCAGAAATCTTCTTTGAAGTCAGCCTTTTGTAGAATAAGAAGAAAGTGTCTTGAGTAGATTCCTCTCCCTCGTATCAGGGGAAAGGGGAAGACGTCTGTGATGCTGGTGGAGTTTCTGACAGTCTCTTGTGCTGCTGGTCTGCATTCCCACACCTGGCGGGGTCATCTCAGATGTGAGAACCACTGAACGCACAATCAGACATAAGGTCCTCAGTCTTCCCAAGAGGAACAAAAGCCTGCATGTGGAGCAGGTTACCGAAGATACGGGTATCAAGCAGGGCTGATCAAAACCTTTCTAGACACGTCCAGATAGTAAATACTGCTCCAGCACTGTGATTACACACAACCAGCCAACATGTAAACAATGCATGCACCAACAAGCCTGGCGAGGGTCCAGCATCGATTTATGATGGGCACTGTCCTTTAGTGTCACACAAGTATCATACCTCAAACTGCTCCATTTGAGTTTTCCCTAGTATTACAAATTATAAAAGACCATTCTTAGAGAGTGCGGATGTGACTCAGTGAGAATGTTGTCTTCTGCACCAGAGGTTCTGAGTTAAGTCCTCAGCACCCTGAAGAAAGAGAGCCAGGAAGTGGGGGTGGGGGAGGAGGAGAAATAAGTCCCAGTCTAGCTCACAGCAGGTACAGAAACAGTCGTTCCCCATTGCTGGCGGAGGGAGAAGCACTTGCCCACTGGCATAGTGCCCAGGGTCCTGTAAGCAACCCTGATGAGACTCATTAGGTTATTAAAAACAAAAGGCATGAAGGAGGAAGGGAGACTAGCTGGAAAGAGAAGGGTAATGGGGAAGAGTGGGAGGGGCACAAGAGAGGGTAATGTGATAAATGTACATTATAAACATACATGAAAATGTCATAAATAACTCACATATGCTAATAAAACATTTTTTGAAAATAAGCAATAGGCTAGTTGTGGCCTAGGGCCTTAGCTGATAAACTTTTCATACAGAGAACTAGTTAGGAAATAGAAGTTTAAATCATATGTGAATAATCAATTTGTTTTATAATTTAAAATCATAAACCATTATGGTAACTACTACATCTGTTTCTCAATTCATTTTATGACTTATTTTGCTGGCCACTGTTCTTGTTCTTTGTTTGTTTGTTTGATTATATTCTACTTTATGGAGAGGAGGGGAACTCACGTAGCCTAGGCTGGCCTTAAACTTGCTATCTGGATTTCTGACCCCCTTGCCTCTGCCTCCCAGGTGATGGGATTACAGGTGTGCACCACCGTGCCTGGTTTTATGCAGCGCTAGGGATCAAACGTAGGCTTCACACATGCTCCACAAGTATCCTACCCACCAAGCTACGTCCCTAGCCCAAGCTGTGCAAGGTGGAAGTCTCTGGGGACATGTAAAAAGGGACATAAATCATACTTTAAATCAGTTTTATATATAGGCAAATCAGTCTTTGTGGGACCCATTTTCTTGCTTGTTTTTCTTAGGCTGAACTTGACATTACAATGGCAACCCTGAAAGAAAAGCAAGCATTGCTGAAAGAAGTGGAAGATCAAATAAAGACTTTGCAAGATGAGTACGACAAAGGCGTGAATGAGAAAGAAAGTCTGGGTAAGAGACTCAGGACTTACTTCTGACAGGAAAGTTCTGGTTTTCAAAAAGAGAGTTTTCAGAGAGTCAGATCATAGCTTTCAAAAGACCTTATTCTATTTTCAATTTTGTGTGTGTGTGTGAGTGTGTGTGTGTGTGTGTGTGTGTGTGTGTGTAAGCACATGAGTGCAGTGCCTGCAGAAGCCAGAAGAAGACATCAGATGCCCCAAAGCCAGAGTTGTGAGCCATCTGACATGGGTACTGGGAACCACACTCAGGTCCTTTGCAAGAGCAGTAAGCACTCTCGCCTGCTGAGCTGTCTCTCCAGCTCCCCGATCTTAGCTGCAATCGAACCTGTAGGATGTACTTTCATTGTCCTCTAATGAGCTTTCTAGTACCAGATGAGAAGGATGCAGATGCTGTATAAATTCCCCATCTTACATACAAAAAGGCTTGGTAGAGCATTTATGTTACAACTCTAAAGAACACGTGACTTTGGTGTAGACAATAAATACTGCAGGCCGCAGAGATCATTGTCTTCAGTCAGAGTAAGGAGCACACAGGAAGTTCCTGGTGTGGAAGAGACTAGACTTGGCTCTGAAATGTACACATGGGAGGAACTGGTGTGAGCTTTTGTGAAGATGAGACAATATATGAGCTATGTAATTACATAGCTATGTAATATGTGGATTCTCCTTTGGAAACCAAAGCAAATCAATCAACTCTTAATAATTTGGAAAATAAGTCAGGCAGTGGTGGCGCATGCCTTTAATCCCAACACTCGGGAGGCAAAGACAGACAGATCTCTGTAAGTTCGAGGCCAGCCTGGTCTACAAGAACTAGTTCCAGGACAGGCCCCAAAGTGACAAAGAAACCCTGTCTCGAAAAACAAAAAAATAAAAATAAAAAATAATAATTTGGTAAATATCAACTAATATGACCCGATGTTCTCAAAACTGTCCAGCAAAGAACATGGCCCTGACCAAAGCACGTCTGGTACGTGCTGGAAAGCTGACGGCTGCCTTAGGAGACGAGCAGGTCCGGTGGGAAGAAAGCATTGAGAAATTCCAGGAGGAGATAGCGAACATCGTCGGCAATGTGTTTATAGCAGCGGCCTGCGTGGCTTACTATGGGGCTTTCACAGCCCAGTACAGGCAGTTGGTGAGTAAGTGTAGAATGGTAAGAAGCTGGGGGAACTTATGTTCACACACACACACATACACACATACAGGCCTTCACCTCTCCTGTTGTCCAGTGACTGGCCACCTACACATAGGCGCCCAATAACATATTTCTCCCTTTCCTCTTCCTACATTATAAAACTATCCATCACTCAACACAATGCACTGGGGGAACAAGAAGAATACCCTGAGGTCCCTGCCCTTATATCACAAATGACACCTAACGTCAGCATATATGTGAACTCTTAAAGAGGCAGGACAATCACAAAGAGGAGATGAAAAGGAACAAGACACTGGATGAATCTGTGTTTTCTGGGGTTTTTGTCTTTATATGCGTGCATACACACACGCACACACACACACACACACACACACACACACAATTTATCAGAACACAGATATTCTGTCTACATGTCTAATTTTCCAGAGAAAATTCTTTTCAGGAAGAATTGCTGAGCCATTTTTTATGAAATAACTTTCTTCCTGAGCAGTGGAACCTGGTCTAAGAGTCACCCAGACTCGGAAAGTACTCAGGGGTCCCCTGGCTCAGTGTGAACGGTCCTTTGCTGGGGAGCAAGGGAAAGACAGTTCTGCATCATGCAGTGGTACTCACAGCCATCATGAGAACCACAGTCTTCTTCATATGAGAAGACTGAAGTCCACACGGACACTAGCATACCTGAAGTTATAGCTAACGACACTATTCTAGCGCTAGATCCCTGGGTTTTAGGCCACTTCTTTGTCCCATGTCCCCTACGGATATCAGTAGGCCATGGCTCTCCCAGGCACTGGCTTCTTCTCCCAGGCCGCTCTCCATCATATGTTGAATGTTCCTCCTTATACAGCTTATAGAGTGCTGGATTGAGTCCTGCCTGGTCCTGGAAATCCCGATTGACCCCTCCTTCAGCCTCATTAACATTCTTGGAGATCCCTACGAAATCCGGCAGTGGAACACAGACGGGCTGCCCAGAGACTTGATATCCACTGAAAATGGCATTTTGGTTACTCAGGGGAGAAGGTGGCCTTTGATGATTGATCCCCAAGATCAGGTGTGTAACAAACACTCATGACAGAGGGGCCCTCTGCTCAATATTTATCTGCCTGTGCTAACATGGAAGAGAGGAATCTGACAGAACTGAATGGCCATGGAGACTTAGACTTAGTTTTCCATCTTCTATTAGGGAGCATATAAATTGACAGAAATTCGTGATCGTGAATCCTTTTATCCTAAAAAGCCTTAGAAATCAGGTTGAAGTCAGAATAGATGGAACTGGAGGCAAGCCTGCCTTCATTTACAGAGCCCTGCTGTCTAGTTTCCTAAATGCTTGAGCAGGGACCAGCACAGGAAGCGCCAGCAAAAGTCAAAGGCCCTGAGTGGCAGAAGCCTGACTTTCCTAGGCCGCTCTTTCTTCCTTTGCTTTAATCTTGGACAAAAAGAGGAATCTCAAACACTGGACTTAAACAGTGTTTTCATGGGAAGAGGAATTTTTGCTTTGTTTAGGAGTTTTGTTTTTTATGTCACCAATTTAGTCAAACAATATCTCTAAACTTTATTCTAGAAACTTCTCCTTCCCTGACTTTTGTTTTACTCAAAACAAAAGCCTTCTCTGTGCTTTCTCTCACAGGCCAACCGCTGGATAAGAAATAAGGAAAGCAAGAGTGGGCTAAAGGTCATCAAGCTTACAGACAACAATTTCTTACGGATACTAGAAAATTCTATCCGGCTGGGTTTGCCTGTCTTGCTGGAAGAGGTTGGATTTTTGCTTTGCCCTCTCATGTTAGTTCCTAACTATCCGATGTCTGGAGTGCTGTCTTTTTAGGCCAATGGACCACACCTGCACATGTGAAGGACACCAGTCAACTCCATTTTCAAGTTGGTCAAACCAGTTGCTACTCAAGCAGTACATTTTCAGATGATCTGGAATCTGTTAGTTGAAGGAATTTTCACCCCATTATTTTGTAGCTGAGTTTTTACTTTCCAACACTGCTCATTCCCAGGCCTCACTGTAGGCCTTCAAGGATGGAAAATTCAAAGCAGTAATGATAGCAGGAACCTCTGTCTGCATACATACCACACACTAATGATGAGCCACGAACTATTCCAGTAGATATAATCATTATTTCTGTTTGAGTACAAAGTCAGATTAAATTGACAACTAATAAAATGAACCTTTTTTGAGACAAGTCTCATATATACAGCCTGGTCTTAAACTTATTATGTAGCCAAAAATTACCTTGAACTCTTGATCCGTTTTACTTGCCTCTACCTCCTGAATGCTGGATTGTGCCATCAAAGCTAATTTCTATAGTGCTAGAGCTAGAACTTGGGACTTTGGGCATGCTAGGCACACACTCTACCAACTGAGCTACATTCCTAGCCCACAGGGGACATGACTCATTGAGTTAAAATGTTCTACCGTGAGATTTATCCTCCAAGACTATTGTTGCTTACATTGTTCACTCATTCCACAAACATCTGAGAACAAACTACAAACAATATAAACAGAGTTCCTGTCTTCAACAGGAACTGTTGCAGGAGGGCCCGCTTGTTCATCCAGGCCACCCAGCTAGCTTAGCCCCTTAATAATCACACAGAAATTGTATTCATTAAAACACTGCTTGGCCCATTAGTTCTAGTTTCTTATTGGCTAATTCTTACATCTTAATTTAACCCATTTCTATTAATCTGTGTATCGCCACATGGCAGTGGCTTACCAGGTAAAATTCTAACCAGCGTCCGTCTCAGATGGAGAATCCATGGCTTCTCTCTGACTCTGCTTTCTTCCTCCCAGAATGGTTAATTTTGGTCAGATATTAGCTAGATCTACCTTCTGATTCAAAGCAAATTTTATTGTCAAAATGCAGTAGCCTAATGACCACACTTTGCTTTCCTGATTTGCCATTCCATTTTTTTAAGGAAGAAGGAATAAACAAAAGCATGGGCTGTGACCACTTCAATCCCATGTAGAAGTATCTCTGATACAGCACAAAAGGTGCTCAGAAATGATATTGACTGGAGTAATTTAGCTGCAGCCCTTGTAACAAGGACTGATAATAACATGTCATCCCTAACATTTGTGGGAACCAGTCAAAATCTGATTCTCACTATCCTAATTTATTAATTCTTACTTCAGCCTTACCAGATTGTTACTATTATTATCCCATTCTTCTAATGGAGAAACTGAGGCAATAAGAGGTTGAACTATCTGAGCAATCTTGACTATTTAGAAAATCCAAACTGAGTTACAATGCTCCCCATTGGAGCCACATAGAGCACCAGGACCTCAATGCATCCAAGCTTTGACCAACACAGAGAAGGTGCTGGAATGAATCCCAGGCCCTGCCTTGAACCCTGCAGTCATGTGACAGAGGGAAGTCTCTGGAAGACTATGGCACAGTTATGTTAGCTTCAACCCTGCGCTTACTTTGAGACATAAAAGGTCCCAGGACTTTCCTCCTTCACATCAGAGAACAAAATCCTTCTGCAGTGTTGTCCCCTGTGCAGGAGAGCCCTTTATCTATCGCAGAGCACACTTGGGAGTCATTCTCCCCACAGGGACAGGATGCTCCAGCAGGGCCTTCCCTGTTCTCCAGGGCTTGGAGTCATCGCCACAGTGCTCAATGTTGGATCCTCTCTGTACTTGCTGCAGTGCTCCTTTCAGACTTGGTCCCTGCCCGCTTATCAGTGTGAACTCAGTCTTGTCCATCTCAGCGTTCCGTGTGGGGGCTGGGGAGGACGTGGGTCACATGTGCATGCATGTGGCAGGCAGAGGTTGACCTCAGGTGTCCTCCTCTATCAGCCCACGTCTCATTTATGAAATAGGGTCTCTCACCAAACCAGGAGCTCACCAGTTAAGTGCATAATCTTAAATGACCTCAAGGCAGATTATTTACTTGGCTACAAGGTCTAGCAAAAGTTCAGTCTCTTTGAGATCAAAAGGAATTTTCAGAAAATAGTAACACCACATAGACCTACTTGTGTGCAGACAGCTGAGGTCACCCAGAAGTCATGTGTCATCACGTTCCTCTCTAAGATAATTTCTCAAAGGGAAGAGTAGCATGTGAGATCATTCTAAATAAAGGCAGTCCCTTTGTGTGCTCTTAATCACTTATGCAACTGATAACTAATCAGAGAGCATGCACTGTTAGAGATAAGGTAAGAGTATTAGGAAACACATGATCACTGGGAAGGTACTTATTCAAAGTAAATCCTGAGACCCTTAAGTGTCAAATTGGTGGCATCCATTTTCCATTTGTTTTTTTGTTGTTGTTTTGTTTTGTTTTGTTTTTTCATGGTTCATTTCCATTTTTAAGCTCAGAGAAGTTCTGGATCCAGCCCTGGAACCCATTCTTTTAAAACAAACTTTCATCAGTGGTGGAAGACTACTCATCCGCCTTGGAGATTCAGATATCGATTATGACAAGAGTTTCAGGTTCTATATGACAACGAAAATGCCGAACCCACACTACCTGCCTGAGGTGTGTATGAGCCGCTAGCGTATGAGCTAGAACCTTTCACCCAGATGAGTTACGTGTGATGAGCCACCAAAGCTTGGTGGGGTCCCCCCTGCGGGGACCAGCTGACAACCTCTCCTGCTCCCCCTTCTCTCCCTCTGCCACCCTCCTTTCCTTCCATAGGACACAATGCCCCACCCAGTCAGTCCCCAGAACAACATCCTGTCTCACAGCACACAAATGTCCATGTCCTATACTCCCAAATGCTGTTGGAAAACTCTAGGGACTAGGTGAATTTAGAGAATAATTCACTGGCCAGAGTTCCAGTAACTGTTGTTAGAAATGGCAGAAAGTATTACCTTCTGCCTGCCCCATGTCATTGATTTTTTTCGAGGGAAGTCTGAATATTATGAGAGTATACTAATAGTTTCCCCTAAAAATGTTACGACGAAATGAAAGAAGTAAAGCAGCTCATTGTATTACACATAAAGCTTCTTTTTAACAGACATGGGCAAGGCACTATATGTAACTGATTTTATTGCCTTGTTCAGTCCCCACAGATACCCTATGAATTCTTATAACTATCAAAAATGAAAACTTGGCAGAGGGGAAAGGTTTGCCTAAAATCATGCAACCACTGCAGGGTGCAGCTGAAATTCAAACCCAATTTGTTGATTCTAAAATGCTGCTGCTATCCCTTTCTGGCTCATCGATACTCAAACTATCACATAGGATCCTGTGTGAGGGGAAGAGGGGGAAAAGCAAGATTACCACTCCTAGTGGCGGAGAAAATCGTGAATGGAATTATGAAACCATTGACTTTTGAACGCCATGCTCTGTTTGGTGCGTGTGGGTAGGCATGTGCATAATCAGACTTGAGACGCCCTTTCCAGAGAGGGGGATCCTAGTCCCATAAGGAAAGCCCATCACGTCATGCCAGCTGCACTTAGGCATTCGTGTCCTCCCTGTTATCTTCCAGGTGTGCATCAAAGTCACCATCATCAATTTTACTGTAACTAAGTCGGGTCTGGAGGATCAGCTGCTAAGGTAACTGGGTGAGAAAGTATGTTTGGGAAGCTGGGTGATGGTCATGGGTTTCCTAATGTCTCGTTTAGAAGGGTGGTTTGAGATTTATTTTTTTATATCTAATCATATGCATGCATGTTTGTCTCTGTGTATCTATACTTGAGTGCCAGTGCCTTCAGAGGCCAAAAGGTAGCATCAGATCCCACGGAGGTGGAGTTACAGAAGGTTAAAAGCCACCCACTGAAAGTACTGGGAACGAAACTCAGGTCTTCTGCAAGAGTAGTATGCACTCTTAACCACTGAGCCATCTTTCTAGCCATTGCTTAGAAGTTTTGACAAAGAAAAGCAAATAATAAAATAAATCTCAAGAAAATATCTGTCTGTCGTTATCAAATTTACCACTAAACAGGGGGTCTTTTTTCAATGTGATCAACTGTAAGAACTACCTGTAGGATTATTTTAGCAATATATCACTGAACTTATTCCATGTCTATGCACATATAATCATACAGCTAAAGATTTTATTAATCTTTGTTTATGATGTTGTATATTTATATTACTATATATAGCACTTTATTATTCTATTACATTATCTACTGTGGATGTGTGTGTTGTGTACACCCTTACACCACCACTCAAAGGACAACCACGGGAGTTGATGCTCTCCCTCCACCACATCGGTCTCGGGAATTGAACTCAAGTCTCCAGGCTCAGCAGTAGGCACCTTTAACTGCTGAGCCATCACAATGGCCCAGCCAGAGGAAGGGCTTCAGAAGGATGCCTTCCAAACCATGGTCACTTCTAAGGGCAGCATCAGATATGGAGATGGAGCTGACAAAATAGAACTTACATCTTTTCATCTTTTGCTTTGTTATAAGAATAAATTTATGAACTATTTATATAAGAAAATTGCTTCTTTGAGCTGGTAAGTTTTCATAGCTTCCCATGTTCACCTTTTTTTATTCCTGCCTAAAATGTTCTGCTTCCTCTTTTCGGCTTGGCATAGATGAGCATTAGTGAATGAAGCTGACTGATTAGAGTGGTAAACTCATTCCCTCCTAATGAGTAGATGCTGTGAGAAGAATGGTAGAGAACGTGTATCTCTGGCATACGAGATAAAGAATCGGAACTGACATTCCAGCCTGGGAGACAACTCAGCCCATAGAGTGCCTGGTGGACAAGCATAGGGACCTGCGTTCAGTTTTTATATTTAGTTATTTATTATTTAGCGGGGAGTCGCATATGCACTGGACCATGGAGCATGTGTCAGAGAATCACCTGTCAGCTTTAGTAATCTCTTTTCCTAATGTGGGTTTTAGGAATTGAGCTCAAGTCATCAGCCCAGGTACCAAGAGCCTTTACCTACCTACTGAGTCATCTCTGGGGCCCCTGCAACCTCAGCTAAATTTCCAGAACTCACATGAACAGCCAGGTGTGGTGGCCCATGCTTTTAATCCCAGCACCGGGAATGTAGAGACAGGCAGATGACTAGAGGCATTCAGTCAGCCAACCTAACCTAATGGGTGAGCTCCAAGCCAATGAGGCGCTCTCAGAATAAGTTAGGTAGCATTACTGAGGAACACCACCACAGGTCATCATTTGTCCTCCATCTGTGTGCTCACGCGCACACACACACACTCCAAAGAAATAGATACATATTAAAATAAATATATGATTGGCATGCAGTTCTCTGAAGAGCCATCATGCCAACCCAGCAACCAGGGACATTGTGCTTTCAGATTCAGCTGCACAGCACTCCCAATGCCGGGCTACAGAATACTCAAACAGAACAGCTACACATGGGGAAGGAAACAGCAGTGACTTAGGGAGCTGAACCAGCAGTGACTTAGGGAGCTGACCAAGTTCTAATCCAGCTCTTTCAACTTCGGATCTAGCGATGTGGTGCGGCTTGAAAAACCAGAGTTGGAGGAACAGCGAATCAAGCTCATTGTGAGGATCAATAGTGACAAAAACCAGCTGAAATCCATTGAAGACAAAATCCTGAAATTGCTCTTTACATCTGAAGGGAATATTCTGGATAATGAAGAACTCATTGATACGCTCCAGGACTCAAAGGCAAGTGACAGTCTTAGTGTTTACAGAGAACATGTTCATCCATCCATGACAGTGTAGGCCTGTTCCAGCATTCAAGAGGCTGAGACAGGAGCATTAAAAATTGAATGCCCACCTGGACTATAGTGAATTACAGAGTAGTCTGGGTTATGTAAGAAAACTCTGTCTCAAAACAAGGAATGTATGGCTTCAAAAGTCATAGTTTAGGGGCCTGGGTGACTCCCTGGTGGACCTGCCATTCCAAAGGACCCAGGTTTGAATTGCAGCACCCACATTGTGACTAACAGCCATCTGTACCTCCTGTTCCTCTTCTGGCATCTGCCAGCACTGCACACAGGTGGTGCACACACACACACACACACACAGGCAAAACACCCACACACATGAAATAAAATAAAAACTTTAATGAGCCATAGCTTCAGCATCTGAGTGTCCTACATGATCTTCAAAGCAAGAGTAGGCCATCTGTAAGTTTCTAGGGACACACACACAAAGTATGCCTAGCTCTCAGGCCTCTTCATTGAATACCCACCTGGACTATAGTGAATTACATATTCACTATAGCATGGAAACTGTAGACCACTGACCGTCTTGTCTATTCAACATTTTAAAAACAAAGATTGTGAAGAAGAAGGACAACATGGTTGTCATTACAAATGGAAAGTCATTGTCACTTCCTTTAGGAAGTCTACCTGGTGGCACCAGCTGGCATCAGTCTCCTCCTCCCAAACCTCTATCACAGCCTTGCTACTGCTACCTGAAGCCATAGTTAGAGGGCCCATGTCTTACGCCTTCCTTAGGTAGGTGAGTTCTGTGCAGTGGGACTCGGTGGGCAGCTCACCCTATTACCTCTTCTCTAAGCATCAGGCACGGTGCTCACACACACCGCTGCTGTCAATAGGAACCTGTGGATACCGATGAGGTGTACATAAGGTGTACATAAGCATGTGATCCTGGAGTGTTATTCCACAAGCGTAAACAGTGTTTTCAGAAGTGTATGCAAAGAGCCCAGCCCAGAAAGTGATTCTCATTGCTTCAGAGAGACAGAGTGGTTTAGTAGAAAAAAACTGAGCCTTGAACACACAGGAGCGTGTTTCATGATCTTTTACTTGGTTGTTGTTAAAAAGTAGCCGCTGGCCTCACTACTAGCCCAGTGGCGAGCCCTTGCCAAGAGCATTTGCGGAACTGAGTCTCTGCATGCCAAGAACTCTATACTGGGCTCCATCCCAGGCCCTCCTCATGACTTCTCAGTTTCCTAACTGCAAGGAGCCAGGGTCAGCTCAGTCAGAAGATCGTGCCTGGGTCCAGAGCCTCTTTCACTGCACCTTTACTTTAATGGCCCTTTATCATAATTACTAACTCACTCCGTTGTTATTTCTTTTGGTTTTTTTTTTTCCGGGAAAGGGTTTCTCTGTGTAATCCTGGATCTCATTCTGTAGACTAGCCTGGCTTCAAACTCAGAGATTCGCCTGCCTCAGCCTCCCGAGTGCTAGAATTAAAGGCGTGCACCACCACAGCCTGGATTTTATCCTTCTTTCTTTCTTAGACTGGACTGGATGCATTCCAAAACCCCACTACTTTTCAGAAGCAGATCTCTAAGAACTTGTCGTGTCTTTATTCAGATCACTTCGGGCGCCATTAAAACCAGGCTGAAGGAGGCAGAGTCCACGGAGCTGATGATCAATGTGGCTCGAGAGAAGTACCGCCCAGTGGCCACACAGGGCTCCGTGATGTACTTCGTCATCGCTAGCCTCTCAGAAATCGATCCCATGTATCAGTATTCACTCAAGTATTTTAAACAGGTGACTGCCTTGAGTCCCCTTTGAAAGTGTGTCATTTGTTGCCTTTGACAAGTCATGAATCAAGTTTAGGGGTAAAATCCTCCAGGACTTGGGGTGCAGGCACAGAGTTCAAGAATAGTCCCATCTACCAGGTCACCTAAGGAGTCCAAGCGTCCAATGAGTGCAGAGTGCTGTAGTGGAAGACAAGGGCCAAGCTTGG
The DNA here is from genome assembly GCA_004026605.1 of Ondatra zibethicus. Lineage (NCBI taxonomy): Eukaryota > Metazoa > Chordata > Mammalia > Rodentia > Cricetidae > Ondatra > Ondatra zibethicus. Next base: position 27,244 of record PVIU01003109.1, read on the forward strand.
CAAGGCCCATTTGCTCTCTGCTTCCTCAGCTAACAAGCTTACTTTTTTTCCCCTCTGGCCTGCCCACCTTTGTTGTAAGAATCTCTTTAAGGCATTGGTTTTCAACCTGTGGGTCACGACCACTCTGGAGGACCAAACAACCCTTTCACAGGGGTCACCTATCAGCAAACAGATATTTACATTATGTTTCATAACAGCAGCAAAATTACAATTATGAAGTAGCAACGAAAAATTTATGATTGGGTTCACCACAACTTGGGGAATTGTATTAAAGGGTCTCAGCATTAGGAAGGTAGCAGTGGCTAAAGTGCATTCTGCTCAATAATGAAGACTAGAGCAAATGCTAGGTGCACCTGACTATAATTCCAGCCTCAGAAGGCAAAGACAGGGAATCCCCAGAGCAAGCTGGCTAGCAACACTAGCCCTGTCGGTGACTGCTGGGTTTGATTGAGACCCTGTCTTAATAAGTAAAGGGGAAGAGTGACTGGGGATGGTTCCCAGCATCAACCTCAGGTCTCCACATGCGTGTTCACATATGTGTACGTGTTCACACACACACACACACAAAACATCTCTTACACTCACCACACACGTGAAAATGAAAAATAATCTCTTTCTACTTTGTACATATTCACCCACATACTTTGTTCTCTCTACACTGCAGTGGGCTTGGCACCAACCTTAGCGAAGCTGGCTCCTGTGTCTCCCCCACCCCGCCCCAGAATGTTTCCTGCACCATCTTTCTGGTGCCTGTGATTCAGGGGATTCTCTTTCCTTTGCTTCTTTTCTGTTTCACGACCCAGCGGTGAGACACTCCTGATTTATTTCAGTCTTTCTTGTCTCACATTCACACCTGACTCTCACCTGATCTCTCCTGAGAAAGTCTGACTGGATGCCTCACTGTCTCTATAGAAACTCTCAATATCTTAAGTCACAGAGCTTCAGCAAGCAAGCTCTGTTGTGTTCACTGAAGACTTCAGGGGAACAGGAAGCTCACTCCATGAGTACCTCATTAGCTCAGTCTTCCACCTCCCTACTCCTCCTGTCATGTCTATGTTGTCTCTTTCATCTAAAAACTAAATAATTAGAGGGTGGGGAAAATTAAGAATTTTAGCTAAAGAATTATAAAAATAGTACGGAGGTGAATATGCTCAATATGCAATTTATATACATACAAAAGTTTGGATGGAAAAAGGCAAAAAGTCAGCAAATAAATATTCTTATGCATACTTACGATATATTGCATACCATGGGATTCATGTAGCTAGTATAAAGGTGACTAGAGAGGGACAACTTAGCATATCTATATCCTCATAGCTGCCCCGAGCTTTGCTTTTCTAGCAACAGCAATTAACAACACTCATTTAAGCTGGAACCCAATGGAAGAGTACAATGTTGTCGTTTACAGCTTCAGGTTAAACCTTAGCTAGACTTGATTATCCTACCTGTCTTCTGCTGTGTGTTCTCCAATCTTCCTCTCTCTATTTTCTCCCCATCCCCTACCAGTTCACAGTGTATATTGTCCCCTTTTCTATGTGGAGCAGTTAGCGTACCCCACTTTTCCAATCCTCCACATTCAGGCCCACGACAGTACAACAAAGGCCCCCGCTGCCTCCTGCGTGGCTCACAGTAAGAACGACAAGTGTACCTGATTCCTTGGGTCATGGCAGCCAAACTGACCCAGTTTGCTAGACTCACTGGTTCATTGTGCCGACTGCACTCTTTCTACTATCTAGAGCACCCTGCCTTCCAGGCAAAATGCCACCTTCCCAGGAAAGGCCTGCCACACACCTCTGCAAGCTGGCCGGCTGTGCACCTGTAATGAATTCCTCGCATGGCTGGGTCCTTGACCCCTCTAAGAAGTGGGTCTGGTATCTCAAGAAAATAACCACACCGTCCAAAGTGGCTTAGCAAAGCAAAAGGTTTATTTCTTCAGAACAGTGCGTAGCTGTGTCCACGCAAGCGGGCAAGCGCACCTGGCAGGAGTCCCTCTGGGTCCTAGTTCCTAATGCAGAGGGGTCCTTTCCTCACTCCAAGTGGCCACATTCTTACTTGGTTGGATAATTTAAAGTGCCACAGCTGAGAGCAGAAGCAATTTGGAGCAGAAAGTGTAACCTTGTACACATATTTGATTTCAAGAAGTGCTAGCCCTGGAGGAAATGAAATTTCTTCCAAATAGCCTCTTTACAGTGTTTTTTTTTTTTAATGGCATTTTGTTTTATTTAACTCTTTAGGGGGAAAAACAGTACATTTTGTTTACAATTCCCCCTCTTTTGATTTTCTTCGAATTTAATTAACATTGTCTAGCTTTCCTGGTTTATGGTATACATCAGGAAGATATGGCAAGATGTGGGGAGTCTCTTCCTGTGGTTTCTATTAGTAGTTAGACTAGCCCTCATATGAGTGTGATCCTCCAGCTACACAGCCTCGTGGTTAGTGGCCACTCCAAGGCCTTGGCCATCTTGCCCAAGAAAATGGGGTGGGTGCCAAGAGAGCATCTCCCTGAAGCAAAGGCACAAAGATCATAGGCGGAGTTTCTGGTCCAGCCCTGAGCAACAAGCACTGCACTCAGGCTGAGGTCTAGCAAGTTGCTCAGGATAGTTCAGACCCGAGGAAAGAGAGCACAGCCCCGACTCCAGATGGGAGGGGTGGTCAACTACTCCACAGTTGTTTCTTCCATCTGGTAAGCTTGTGCGCCACTTACCCCACCTTGCCTCCGGTGGAGGGTGTCTCTCTGCAGCTACAGCCAGACCTCCCAGAAGGCCGTGCTGAAGCCCTCCCACCCTCTGTCCTCCGTGGTGCTGTGCACTGTACAGCACTTCTTGAGTCTCTTCGAGTGAGGAGACGGTTTCCACTCACCCACAGCAGTTAAACAATTCCCGTGCAAATGGAAACACCTGGACAAATAGGACAAAAAGGCGCCGGATTTTTCTCTAGTGGTCTTAATGGGGCAGAACACAAATCTCAGCAAGTCGACATCCATTCTAGATTTTTTTTCCACAGTGTTAGCCTACCACATTGCTCACTGAATGTAAAATGGGGGCAGACAGGAGGAACAAGGGTTTTTGCTCCACAGAGGATTAGTCAAAGCCTTCTTTCTTCCTCAGCTGTTCAACACAACGATCGAAACTTCCGAGAAGGCCGACGATCTGCAGTACCGCCTGGCCATCCTCCTGCAGCAGACCCTGCTCACTGCATACACCAATGTTTCCCGGGGGCTTTTCGAGCAGCACAAGCTCATCTACAGCTTCATGCTCTGCGTTGAGATCATGCGCCAGCAAGGGCAGCTGACTGAGGCTGAGTGGAATTTCTTCCTCCGCGGCGCTGCAGGAATGGAGAAGGTAGCCGAGAGGGTGAAATCCTCCCACCTGTTAGCGTGCGCACTCCCTTTCTCACTGTTGTGACCACAAAGCTGACGGGAAGCAACCTGAGGAAGAAGAGTCCGCTGGAGCTCGGCAGAGGGAGTGGCTATCTTGGAGGGCGGGGATGGCGTGGCAGCAGACGGCGCAGGCTATCATGGGGGATGGCAGGGCCGCAGAGCAGGAAGCACGTGCTCACACTGGGTGCACAGTCGGGAAGGAGAGCTAGGACTGGAAACGGGGCCAGCATAAAGGCCAGAAGCAAAACGTGGAAACAGGTGATAACATCTGTTTGATTGGAGCCCTGGGGGTCAGTTAAGTGAATTCTTCCCTCTTAAAACTCTGCTAAAGATTGCTGTTTAAAAAAAAAAAAAAAAAAAAAACTATCCCTCATCCCTTCTCAAACCATGTTTTCTGTGCTGTCTAATAAATACAGAACAAAGTCCTTCTTGTTAGGGACAGACACCAGGGACAAAGATCAGACACATGCAACAACTAAGCTACTAACAGGCCACTAACTACAAACGACAGAAACGAAAGACAAAAAAAAAATGCAAAGGGAGAGAAGTGGAGAATTCAAGTTTGGACATGTCCTTGGTCTAAACTTAAAAAAAGAACAAAGAAGTGGAGCCAGGCAATAAAACCTCAAGACCCACCCTCAGTCCCCTGCTCCCTCCAGCAAGACTCCGCCTCCTAAAGCTTCCACAACCTCACCCAGTGCTGGCAGCTAGAGACCAGCTGTTCAAACACAGGCGCCTGTGAGGGGCCTTTCACATCCAAAGCACAGCTCATAGTCACCCCGCAGTGTTGCACAGCCAGGGGGCCGGTCCCAGCTCAGCAGTGCCCCCCAGCTGGCTGTAGGATTGGGTTAACATTTTGCCTCATGTGCAGCGTTGTCCTCCCCTCAGAAACAGCTGGAGTAGCCAGTGAGCTAGAAACTGGAGAGATGACTCAGTAGCCAAAAGGGCTTGCTACTGCTCCAGAGGACCAAGCTGGCCTCCCATCACTCACATTTGATAGCTATCAACTACCTATCTCTCCAACCCCAAGGGATTCAACATCCTCTTCTGCACACAAGTGCACATACACACACAAACATGGAATTTTTAAAAAGCAATCTTTAAAAAAACACAGAAAATATTAACCATCTTACAAATGTGAAGTTTTCTCACAGGGAAGCTCAGAGAAGCTAAAGAACTTTCCAGAATGCATTGATACGTGAGAAGGACTGATTGAAGTGTGTCTAAGTCTCCACAGCCGATGCCTCTTCCATTGCATGAGAGGGACTGATTCACGCGTATCTAAGTCTCCACAGTCCATGTCTCTTCCGTTGCATGAGAGGGACTGATTCACGCGTATCTAAGTCTCCACAGCCCATGTCTCTTCCGTTGCTTGCTTGCTGATGTTCCTCCTGAACAACGCATATTTTCAAAAGAGGTTTAAAATCCACCAAATTCAAAGATTTAAAAACACCCAGAAATCAAAAAGATAATTAATCAATTAATGGCCAGGCTTGGTGACATACTTTTAATCCCAGAATATAAAGGATGGGTACAGAGGCTGGTGGATCTCAGTGAGTTCAAAGCCAACCTCATCTACATGACAAGTTCCAGGCTAGCCAGAGCTACATAGTAAGACCCTGTCAAAAATGAACATACAGAAATCCTCTTTAGAAATTTCTCAGAAGTTTTCAAAATTGAAATTTTCCTTCTCTCATAAAAAAAGTAAAATGAAAGATGAATATTTTCGCTTTCATGAGTGAGCCAGGGCATAGGTTAAAGGTACGTGCTCCCAAGCCTGATGACCTGAGTTCAAGACCCACAGGGTAGAAAGACAGAAATGGCTCCCACAGATTGTCCTCTGACCTCCACGTGTGCATCATGGCATGTGTGCCCTCACATCCCATAACGAAACCCATTACAACTTAAAATTGTAATCCTAAATAAATAACTAAATTGCTGACTGGAGAGATGACTTGTCTGTCAAGAGCACGGGCTGCTCTGCTGCGGGTCCAGGCTCTGTCCCAGCATCCACATGGTGGCCCACAAGTGCCTGTAACTCCAGTTCCAGGGAATCCACTGCCCTCTTCTGACCTCCTTGGGGACCGTGTGCATGGTGTACATGCATACATGCATCAAACACTTGTACACATAAAATAAAACACTTTTAAAAGAAAGAAATCTAGCCAACTAACGGTAGTGCAGTGACCTCTCAATGTTCTAGTGAGAGGAAGCATCATGAACATCTCACTTGGAATCTAAATCCAAAAACAATTAAGGTTGAAGAAGCCCAGCTCTTCTGCCAGGTAGTGAGTGGAGGTGTGAGAGCAAAGGGAAGGTTCCTGAAGACAGTTAGTTGTTGTTGTTGGGTGGGTCTTTGTTGGATTTGGTTTGGAGGTTTTGATGGGGTTTTGTTTTGGTTTTGAGGCAGGGTCCCTCTATTATGTATCTCTGGCTGTCCTGGAACTCACTGTGTAGACCACGCTGGCCTCAAACTCACAAAGATCCATCTGCCTCTGTCTCATGAGTGCTGGTGTGTTCAATTCTTGTGTTACCACACTGACCTCTTGAAGGAAATTAAAAGCAGCACACTCCAGCAAGCACATGAATGATTAAAAAAAAAATGGATCCAGCCACAACATCCTCTCCATCCAGAGCCTGATGCAGATCCAACCACAGCATCCCCTCCATCCATAGCCTGATGTAGTTCCAACCACAGCATCCCCTTAGTCCAGAACCTGATGCAGATCCAACCACAGCATCCCCTTAGTCCAGAACCTGATGCAGATCCAACCACAGCATCCCCTCCGTCCAGAGCCTGATGCAGTTCCAACCACAGCATCCCCTTAGTCCAGAGCCTGATGTAGTTCCAACCACTGCATCCCCTCCATCCAGAGCCTGATGCAGATCCAACCACAGCATCCCCTCTATCCAGAGTCTGATGCAGATGCAGCCACAGCATCCCCTCCATCCATAGCCTGATGCAGATCCAACCACAGCATCCCCTCAGTCCAGAGTCTGATGCAGATGCAGCCACAGCATCCCCTCCATCCAGAGTCTGATGCAGATCCAACCACAGCATCCCCTCCATCCAGAGTCTGATGCAGATCCAACCACAGCATCCCCTCCATCCAGAGTCTGATGCAGATCCAACCACAGCATCCCCTCCATCCAGAGCCTGATACAGATCCAACCACAGCATCCCCTCCATCCAGAGTCTGATGCAGATGCAGCCACAGCATCCCCTCCATCCAGAGTCTGATGCAGAGCAAGGTCGAACTCTCTAAGTCTATGGAGGCAGAGAACGGTAGGGAAGATGCAGAAGAAAAGTTTGAAACAGCAAAGAAAGAAGCCTTTCTGAGCAACAGATCCCCAACATAGACGGCTGGAAGAAGATGCCTTCTAAGACTTCCATGGCTAGAAAGGGGAAGTCAATGCTTGCTTCAAAGCTTTGGAAGATGGACTGACTCTCGGATCCCAAAGCCTTAATAATGATACTAAGGGCTAGAAAGATGGTTCAGAGGTTAAGAGCACTGACAGCTCTTGCAAAGCACCTAAGTTCAGTTCCCAGCATCTACATAACAGCTCCAACTGCCTAACTCTAGTTCCAGGGGATATAACACCCTCTCCTGGCTTCTGTGGGCACTGCATGCATGTGGTACACATACATACATGTGGGCAAAACACTCTTCTTGCACATGGTACAAAATAATTTTTTTAAAAAATGTCTTAAGAATTGAAAAGAGCAAATGACAGTAAAAGTCCTCCACTGTGCTAAGTGAAATTGGAGCCTGGTGAGTAGCACATGTCGGGCTTGGAAAGAGGCTTTGACAGTTAAGAATGCTCGCTGCCCTTGCCAAGGACCTGAGTTCCGTTCTCAGCACATATGTTAGGTGGCTCACAACTACCATGACTCTGACTCCAGAGGATCCAGCACATTCTGGCTTCTGTAGGCACCCACATGCACGGGTGCATATAAACACATAAATATACACTTCAATAAAAATAAAAACAAATCTTAAAGAAGTGGCATATCTGTATACAACATGATCACTAAACGTCTCGAACCCACTGTTAAATCTACAGCTCAGGAGAGCAAACAGATCCCACTCTGGTGGACAGTGTTCATGGTCACTCAAGAGCGCTCGTGAAGATGTGTGAGGTGAATGTTGTCTCCATGCTTTCTGGAACAACATCCCCTCAACAGCCCAGTGGAGCAGGGGCGATTGATTCTCAAGTCCCGCTATGTTAGAAGCATATCTCATGAGGACATCTGCCATAGAATGTGAATCTTCTAGAGATCTGGGCAAAGTGAACTGAAAACCTCTGGAAAGGGCTCAACATCGGGGCACCATTCTGAGTACCCGCGGTTTAACAGAGGGGTTAACAAGAACTCTCATGGGTGACTTTGAGGGGATCCAGATTTCTGTACAGGAAGGAAGTAGGGATGTAATTTTTAGAAAGCCAGAGAACTGGAATTAGAAGTGTCTGGGGAGTTGGAGAGAGTGATTGATTTGCTCCAATCTCATGATGAAACCCAAGTTACTTCTTAGAGACCAAGGGTGTGAGTTCTTGAGAAGGAAACACTTCTGGTGAAGATGTTTTAAAGGTTGTGGAAATAATAAGGGCTTTAAAGTATTACACAAGGGACAGGAGAGATGGCTCAATGGATGAGAGCGCCTCTCCATCTTCAGAGAGAACCTCTGAAGGCGCCTCTACACATGCCACACACACAAAGACATAAACATAAACAAATAATAAAAATAAGTATTTTAAAACAAAATCACACAAATTTACTTGAATGAGAAGGATTTGAGAAAACTGACTCCAGCTTTGAAAGCTATTCTACTGTGGGTGAGATGCCGCCAGCACCGTCTCAAACTGCAGAGAAGTCTGTTGTGGGAGGAAGAGGCAAGATTCGCACTGATTTAAGAAATTGCCACAGCCACCACGGTGAACAGTCAGCAGCCACCAACCCCAGGACCTGTGAAGACATCACAAATCAGCAAAGGCTCAGACAATCATTCGCAAATTTTAGCAATGATGTTTAGAATTAAGGGATATGCATTTTTAGACATAATGCTACATGTTGCATATGGAATAAACTACAATATAGTGTAAAATAATTCCATGTTCCATAGTAAACCAGAAACTCAGTGTAACATTTAATTGCATTATCCACCTTGTACAGCAATGGAACTGAACCTGAGATGTCTCCTGGGGTATGTCTGTGTGCAGTCTGATATTTAGGGAATTAAGTCTTCTAAAACTGGCTGTGGACCAGTTACACTCATCTGTTAATATTCAGAAGTCGTTGGGTTATATCAGCCGTTCTCATCCTGTAGTTTGAGACCCCTTTGGGGATCTCATATCAGATATCCCACATACTAGATATTTAATTATGATTCATAACAGTAGCAAAATTACAGTTATGAAGTAGCAATGAATTAATTTTATGATCAGGGGTCACCACAACGAATGTGAGGAACTGTATTAAAGGGTCACAGCATTAGGAACATGAGAGCCACTGGATTACACGCTTTAAATGGTTCAGTTGGGTGGTGTGTGATTTGTATGCAACAAACTGGCTGAAAACATAGTTCAAAATCTCAGGTATCTATTTAGAAGTAGTTTTAGCCTGAGACCATAGTTATCTCTCTTTTGAAAAACACTTTAGCCTTATGTAAGTCTTCACGAAATATTGCCAGGTGGAACAATAGAGGTTTCTAGGAATATCTGAAATAACTTCATCTCATTCTTGCATAGGTGCCCGTACCCACAAGCCCTCTCCCAGCCCCAGGAACAGCTGTTTCTAACATCCTGTTACAGCTTCTTTTCCCCTAGACAAACTGCAAGGACACGCTGTCATGGTTTTCTCTGTAAACTGATGCCCACATCCTGTCTCTCTGTAGGAGCGCCCTCCTAAGCCGGAAGCTTCCTGGCTGCCTCTTCACATGTGGTTCTCATGCTGTGACTTAGAAGAAACATTTCCAGTGTTTGAAGGACTTACGAAAAGTATACTGTTACATCCCATTTCTGTGCGCGTAGGTAAGAGACAAAGTGTACTGTTGATGGGGGGAGGGGTAAATAGACTCCTGAGTCCTGACCCTAATTCATGCATTCACCCTTTCTCCATACTTTTTGTCATGGAATGTCATACTTTTTGCCAAAAAAAATTATAAGTTAATTGTTTTTACAGTATCTTGAATTGAGTGCTTCACTTATTAATTGTGAATATTTCATGGCTATTTTACAGTGTGTGTGTGTGTGTGTGTGTGTGTGTATGGTCGGAGGTCGGAGGATGTACTTGCCGACGCAGCCAGGCAGCTATAGAAGCCAGAAGCTGGTGTCAAATGTCTTTTTTCTATCATTTCTCCGCCTTTTATTTTTTGAGACAGGGTATCTCACTGAGCCTGAAGTTAACCATTTCCTCTGGACTGATTGGCCAGAGATCCACCTGCCTCCACTGTCCATCACTAAAGTTACAGACAAGAACATTAATGCCTGGCTTTTGCATGGATGCTGGGGATCCGAACCTGGGTCTTCATGCTTCACAGTAGGCTCTCTGCCCACTGAGCCATCTCCCCAGCCCGTTTTATCACCTTTAAGGCGCTTTAGCTGCATTCCATAGATCTTTAAACTTTTTTAAAGGATGGCATGTACTCTGAAAAGTACAAGCCAGAGTGCAGCTTGACGTCATATGCTTACATACTTGGAAACCAGCACAGCCTTGAGAAGTGGGACAGTACGGCACCGGCACCGGCACCGCAGAGTCCTTCCCGCTGCTCCAGCGCCTTTCCCCGTGGCCGCAGGCAACAACAGCTCTGATCTCTAGCATTTTCTTCCCCATTTGTCTTCATTGTGCTCTTTCCATTCTAAAACTGCTTTTTGTAGTTCAAAAGCAATGATATTCAGGGGCCTTATTTTGTGGATCAACTCGTTATAAAATGAAAATTATCTTTTGCTCTACATGAGACTGATTCTTTGTGATTCTTTAGACATTTTGGCAGCTTGATGCATGTGCTATCTATGGAAAATGTTACGTGCATCTCACTTATTGGAGTCAAGATCTATATGTGACGTTCACTCCAACATACTCTGCCACTGACTTCACCAGTAGTTTCATTCTCATCCGGTCAGGTTCTGAGGGGCGTGTGCTGAAGGGCACCAGGCCATGGGCAGTTTCCGTTGGTAGCTTTTCGGGGTTTTTACTACATCTTATAAGATTACACTATTCTATGCAAATTAAGTTATTTTATGTGAAGTAAATAAATTCATTTTTATAATATTTCTCTTTACTCTGAATAATACCTTTTACTTAAAATCTATTTTAAGTTGTTTTTCTTTATGTATATTGTCTATGTGTGGGAGTACTGAGGAGGTCAGAAGAGGGCTCCTGATACCCTAGCCCTGGGGTTACATGCAGAATTAGGGTCTCTGCAAGAGCAGACGGTGCTCTTAACTACTAAACCATCTCTTCAGCCCTTAAAAATCTCTCTTGTGTCGGGCAGTGGTAGTGCATACTTTTAATCCCAGCACTTGCGAGGCAGAGGAGGATCTCTGTGAGTTCGAGGCCAGCCTGGTCTACAGAGCGAGTTCCTGGACAGGCTCCAAAGAGAAACCTTGTCTCAAAAAACCAAAAGAAAAAAATCTCTTTTGTAATGTAAGTTTCTCTTGGCAACCTCCATTTCTATATTTCTATACTCTATTTCTTCTTAGTATGGGGTGTCATTTGATGCTCTGGGTGTATCTTTGGTGAGTGCTGTTGAGAGGCATGTAAGAGTCTCTCTTAACAGGCAGGTTTTAGTTCATTGTATTTATTTCAGTTATTGATCTATTTCTGTTTTCCAAACTGGTGAGAATTTTTAGCCCCAGAGGATATTTGATAACATCCAGAGATATTATGTGGAATGGACGCTTAAAAGAAATCCCACACTAGCTCAGAATTGAGAAATAGATGGTTATTTATTTAGGGGTAAACTCATAAATCAGAATTCTCTGTTTGAATGGAGAACAGAGATCGAATCCAGCAATCCAGCAGAGCAGCCAGGGAAGAAGGGGCGGAAGCAGGCTCTGCATCAGCATATATAGTATAAGAGGCCACGCCCCAGTAGGCAGGTAACCACAAGCTGTAAGACTTCCTACAGCAATATTATCTTTGCCGCATGGGTGTGGTGCTGCGGGTGTCTGGTGAGAAGAGACCCAGAATGCTGCTGAGCACCCTATAATGCTCTGAGCTCTTCTCCACCGAGAGGAAACACCTGGTCCAGAATGTCAGCATTAGTGAGTCAGAGGAACGGACCAACCTGGATTTGCTGTTACTGTCTCATCTTGCGGAGATTTTCTCTTTCCCTTCTTGACTTCGAATGGATCGTCCACAGATCATCTTAGTTTCTTCTGTACTGACATGAAGTTTATACTTCTAACATTACTATTTATCTACCTAAGCACACCCAGCAAGTGTGGTAGTGTGGAGTCTATGTGGACCAGAATTTCTGGAATCCTAATATTCTCATTTGACTTCCAAATAAAGACTACCAAAAAATGCTATTCGATGATAGCTTCAAATTTGCATTGCATTTATATATAGTACACTGGTTAATGAGCTACCTAGAGGCTATTGCAGAATTCCACATGAAATCTACTCCTCAGAAATGGACAGTTAGGGATGGACTTAAGACAGAGGACTAGACAAGACTGAGTGCAGAGAAAGAAGGAAGGAGTTAGGTTGACAGGCAGGGTAATTCTGGAAGTGCTCCATTGCTTCTAGATAAAATAAGATGGTGAAGTGTTAGCCCTGTCCACTGAACTAAAACTGTAGAAGACTGTCGACGTTTCTATTTATAAGATTTATGCTCCAAAAGTGAGATTTAGGTCTTCACTAGTAATATTTAGCAACTAATCTCATTGTCACCCTTAACTCAGTCTTCATAATTATATCAACTTATAGCCTTTTGTGGATTTCAAGTAGATCAACATAGATTTTATTAGTTGAGAGAAATTACTTAGAATATGCAGGGGCCAGAGAGATGGCTCAGTGCTTGAGTGCTTCCTGGTCTTGCAGGAGGCCTGGGTTCACTTCCCAGTACCCACCCGTAACTCCAGCTCCAGGGACCAGAAGCCTTCTCCTGTCTTCTTTGGGCACCAGCACACATAGACACACATACACATAAATAAAAATAAAAATAGAGGGAAGAATGGGGTAGATCTGGGAAGAGTTATGGTGAGGAATCAGAAACAATCAACATATCTTTCATGCAAACATGAAGTTACCAAATAATAAACATGTTATATTAAAATATAAAATAAAAACAAATAAGTCTTTAAAATAAAACATCAATATTTAAATATGCCAAAGCACTAGAAATTAGATAGTAAATGAGAACCCCGGCGGTAGTCGTCTGTGTACTTTGGGTTTGTTTGGGTTCAAACTGGATTGGATTGGCTCTGCCATGAGAGGTTCTCCCCACTGCTGCTCACGCGAATGCAACCACCTTCAGCTGATAAGCATTGCTGTGACGTGAGCCCTGTGCTGGCACACCCTGCAATCACTTCTGCTCCCTACAGGAGTCACTAGTTCTGCAGAAGTGGACTCTCACCCAGCACCACTACATAAGTGACACTCAATTTTGAAGTGTCCTTGGCTCTTTGCCGGTATTAGGCCCTCGGAAGTTACACCCAGCAGCCCAGCTCCAGGGGATCCGATGCGCTCTTCTGGCCTCGGTGGACGCATGTCCGTGTATATGCAGATACCCACACACAAATAAAAAATAAACCTTTTTTAAAAACTAACTAGCATCTTAACCCTCACATAAGATGCAGGCTCATTTCTTGGGAATATTGCACAGCTGGGGTGATGTGGGAAGAACGATGTGCTCTGTGTATTGGGCATATGGTAGTATATATGCCAATGTATTCATACAGTATTTATCTCAATCAAATTACATATACCAGAGTCAATATTCTTCTGTGGAAGGCTAACAGCTGTATGTTAGTTTTTAAATTTTCTTTTTAGATGTATTTATTTCTATGTTTATTGGTGTTCTACTTGCCTGTATGTCTGCGTTCCACGTGCATGTACGGTGCCCACAGAGGTCAGAAGAGGGCACTGGATTCCCTGGAACTGGAGTTAAGGGTGGTTGTGAGCCACCATGCAGGAGCCAGGAATTGAACTTGGGTCCTCTGAAAGAGCAACCAATGCCCTTATCCTCTGAGCCACCTCTCCAGCCCCCTATATGCTATTTCTTAACATTATTGCATTCTTTTCTGCTTTTCCTACTACCCTAACAGGTGCTGCTTGATACATTTTATGTTATTTTCTAATATATGTGTTACTTTTGTTGTGCTTTTATTATATAATTTATATTTTGATTAGTAGAACTTGACCTATTGCCTCATTTAATTATTATTTTAAGTTTTGTTTAACCTGCTATTACTCTAATCATTTCCGATTTCACCATTATTTAGTATAATAGCTCTATACATTCCTTTATTTTTAGCCTCTTGGTGAATTTTTTGGGTTTTTTGTAGGTGTTTTGCTGTTGAATTTTGCTTTATGATCTCATTTTAAATTTTTTGCTTTCTAACTAGTTTGAGTAGGGGAGCGGTTAATGTGTTCACAGTTGTATTTTTAAAAAGCTGGCAGAAAGCGTAGGTACCTTCTTTTAACTAGCAACATGTATTTATTTAATTTCAGAGTCAAAACTGCTCTATTTTTTTAAAAAAGCATCTTTTAAAATTGTCTTTCCAGGATCTTTTGAGACCTATATTAACCCACAGAATTGGGAAGGCTATGGTAAATCAAAACAGGAAGAGGAAAAGGACCGGATTTGGGGTTCAGACTTCAGCTCTTTCCATAAGCTAATTCTTATTAAATGCTGCAAAGAAGAAAAGGTGGGTCGTCATTTTTAAATTAAAGGACAACATCATAACATTTCCACCAAAGATCATCAGCTAGTTGTGAGTCATACGTTTACTTGTGACTAACAACAGCCAAGTTTGGGAGTGACTTTAAAAATAAAAATGATTGTTTTAGTAGAGTGTGTTTTCCTTGCAGGCTAAAAGAAAAGCCAGCTGGGAGCCTGGTCACCTCCTGTCGGCTGTACACTATTAGGGAAGGTCTGCCTTCTCACACATAGGACTGGGGTCTATTGGAAGGTTTTGGCAGGGAATGAATCTCCGCACTAACAGGGAGGAGGCATTTGATGGGCACAAAACCATAGTCTCCAGACCTGTTCGAAACCTACTAAAGTAGTCTGTGGGAGAGATCCCAAATATCCGAGTTAAGACAGAAGTAGCAGATTGTCGAGAGAGCAGGGGAAGTGATGAGGAGCTGCTGTGGCTCCCAGGTTCTGTCCCAGTGCCGGTGGAGCTGTTTGTATCAAAAACTAAGCCAAAGGGAAGGGATAAATGTGTGAGGCAGAGAAATATGGCTGTGAGCTGTCAGTGCCTGCCAGCTGCCAGAGTGGATGGCTGTCTAGAAACTCCAGGGAGAAATGTGTGTTAGAATACAGATGAGAGAATCATCAGTGTTCCGTTGGAAAGTAAAGCCGCAGAGATTATTGTGACAGGGATACTAATATTTAGTACAATAGGAGTTCTCAGGGCAGAGAATGATATGTTGAGCCCTGCTTTCAGGGAAGGAAAATGGGGAGTCACAGAAGCAGGAAGAATGCCGAAAGAAGCATCAAGGGAAACAGTAAGGCTTGCAGTCTCCCTGCGGCGAGGCAACAATGCATGCTGAGGGTTCATTTCCATATGTGCAGATGTGATCCCAATTTTGCTGGTAATAAAGGACCAATATCACCTGCTAAGAACCCTCACAGTGAGTTTCAGGAGGCACCAAATAGAAACGGAAGCTGTTCTTTGTAGGAGAGAAGGAGGCAGGAGAAGGATACAGTGGGGAGAACTCACTGAAATTAGCTGGAAATGTTTAGCGCATTTCTACTGATGTGTTGCCCTATCTCCGTGGGAAAATGGGTTTGGGATTGGCGTGGGATACAGACGACTGCAGAGAAAGTATAACAGCCACAACATCACGGAAAGCATGGCTAAGAGTTTTCTAGGAAAAGGAGGCATAAAAGGGAGGCTTTGTTGTGAACGGATGACATTGGACAATGGTTATTCTCTCAGGTTGGCCATCCCCACAGCTATCTGAGAGGAGAGGAGATGCCCTGAACTTACAGGACAAGGAACTCTGAGTTTAGGATATTGAATATGCACATTCACCCTGAGCTTGTCATGTGTCACCTCGGATGGTGGCAGAGTGGCTGGGACCCAGCAACACTGGGAAAGAACGCTCTGAAGCATATGGAAAGGCTTCGAGGAAAATGGGACAGTGGCTAGCAGTGGAAAGTTGGCAAAATGTGTGGTACTGAGAAGGCAACAGTCCCACAGAGAGAGGAGCTGTGGTGACTAAGCTACTGTGACTAGAAAATTCTCAGTGTGAGAAATGTAAGATACACAGTCTGTTTATGCAGCTGCGTGTTTGTTTCTCAAGGGGGAAAGATGTTTTACTTAAAAATATATATTTATCTTACGTGTATCGATGTTTTGCCTGCACATATTTGTGTGCGCTGTGCGCATGCATGCTACCTGCCAAGGTCAGGAGAAGTCATTGGATCTTTTGGAACCATGTAGGTGCTAAGAACTAAACCCAGGTCCTCTGCAAGAGCAGCCAGTGCTCGTAATCCCCGAGTCATTTGCCTAGTTTTCAAAAGAAGAGTTTTTAATAGGGATAGGCGTATGAGAGAAATCAAGTAATCTTTATGCATAAGCTTTATTTTGACTGTACATTAGACATATTGTTAACTTAAGCATGTATGCACACACATTTGCAATTCAGTCAGACAAAGGTGAACACTGGCTACATGTTTGAAATTAATGGATTATCATTAGTAACTGTGTGATTATGTTATTAAAAGGCTGTCATACAAAAACATACCGAATTCCTTAAGGGTAAAATGGTGTGATGCTTGCTTGATATCACTCCGGGGACTGAAGGAATGAGCAGAGGTATCAGTGAAACAAGATCTGGTCTTATCTTAGAAATGCTGAAGCTGAGTGGAGAATCGGGTTTATCATTCTTCCACATATAAGTCTAAATAAAAAGGGTTAAGCTATAATTTCTGGTCTTGTGCTTACACATAACTGGGCTCTCTAAGTGTTGTGAAATGGCTCAGCAGTTCAGAGAATATACTACTTTGCAGATGACACAAATTCAGCTCCCAGTGCCCACATTAAGCTGTTCACAACTGCCTGTAAGTCCGGCTCCAGGGGCTCAGATTGCCTCTTCTGGCCTCTGCACTCACAAACATATAACCACACACACACACACACACACACACACACACACACACATAATTTAAAATAAAAATAAAATCATTTTTTAAAATATGAAGAAAGCTATAAACGGCAGGCTTCTATGACAATACACAGAGCACTTATTTAAAGTTCTTGCCTGGACATTCAACCAAACATCTTGTAAGGCTTATACTGCCTAACAAAATTTGCTTCACAAGTTAACATGGAAGAGTCTAGAATTCAGATTGTGTTTTAGAAATGAGAATAAGTCAGTCACACCACAGTATGAGTATTCAAAAACCCAAATCAGTCAAGACCATGGGCCGGATTACACTGCAAAGGAGATTTAAAAATGACAGTATGCCAGGCATCACCCCTTCCAACTAGATACACTCATGGAATCACTCAGGAACATGGTCCCTCTGTTTGCTCCAGACAATGATGTGATAAATAAATGGGACTGGGAACCAGGAATGGCAACATAGGCCTATAATCTCAGCACTTTTGTGGCAGAGGCAAATGGATCTCTGTGATCTCTACAAGGTCAGTCTGATCTACATAGTGAGTTCCTGGGTAGCTGGGATCATATGATATGATCCTGCCTTGAATAAATAAATAAATTGGCTAACTGGTTGAAGCCTTAGAACAGATGAGACCAGAGACAAGATCTCGGAGTCAAGAGTGTAAGGTGCCTAACCCGTTGTTCCCAGGTCTGTTCTAAAGCAGGGCCATTGGGTGTCCAATGGTCCTAACTGCTGGAGTCAAATGTTCCTTCAGGAGACTAGGGACATTCCAACACAGGTGATCTCCACAGGGTACTATAGTCTAGTACACAAATTCAGCCTCCTTCAGAAGCATCATGTTTAGATACAAAGATGAAATTTCATTCTAAAAATGAAATTCTTAGTGAGCCGCAAGAAGGCTCAGAGAGTAAGAGCCCTTGCTGTGCAGACCTAATGATATGAGTTCAGTGCCCTGATCTCAAGGTGGAAAGAGAGAACCAGTCTTCTAAAGTTGTCTTTTGACCTTTGTACATGTGCATGCCCTCTAGTGCACATGTGCGTGCACGCACACACGCACGCGCGCGCACACACACACTCAGAGGTCTAAGTTTGGTTCCCAGCTCAGGCAGCTAACAGCTGATCACTTGCACACATATGGCATGCACAGCTCCAGGGGATTCAGTGCCTCCTTCTGGCCTCTAACAGTACCTGCACTCACATGCATATACCCACATGCAGACATACACATAATTAAAGATAAAATAAGTTATTTTCTTAGATACCAAAGTACAGCGCACCCTCCTCTAAGAGAGAGAAAACTGGGATAAGAATGTAAAACATCCTCATCCCACATACTACTTTTAACATTTTTCTTTCCAACTTTCAGGTGGTTTTTGCTCTTACAGACTTTGTGATAGAGAATCTTGGCAAGCAGTTTATCGAGACCCCTCCAGTAGATCTGGCCACTCTGTATCAGGACATGTCAAGCAGCACACCCCTGGTGTTCATCTTGAGCACAGGCTCTGATCCCATGGGCGCCTTTCAAAGGTTTGCCCGGGAGAGTGGATATGCGGAACGGTAAGGTCACACCATGAGGCTATAGTGACATATGTTTGTATGTGTACATATATATATGTTATATATGATATTTCTATTGTCCATATCAATCTTCTACTAAAGTGTATAGAAATTTATTATAAAGAACTGGGTCATGTCTTGTAATTGTGGAGTCTGAGAGGTCCACGTTCTGCAGTCAGCACCTTGGAGGCTCTGAAGAGCTGATGATATATAGCTCCAGTCCAGGTCTGGGAGGCAGAGATCCTGGACGGGTGATGGGATGAGCTCCAAGTCTTGAAACCTAAGAAGAGCCATTGCTTCAGTCTGAACCTGGAGTCTGGAAAGCACCATGCCCCAGTCTGACAGTCAGGCAGGCTGAGTTGTCTTCATCCCTGGCCAGCATGGAGGCACACAGAGCCCACATGCAAATCTGAGCAATTTGTTGTCACTCCAGACATTGGGTAAAACCCTGCTTCACTACCAACTGACCACCAAGCCAGCCAACCAGAGAGATCAGTGTATATATGCTGCAAAGACTACAGACATTAGAGAAGTCACTAAGTAAAAATAGCAACCACACAAGTAGCAATAGTGAACATCAGGGAATGATGACAACCCAATTCCTATAGCTGCCACATTACATATTCAAAATGTCTACATATCAAAAACTACAATGCATCCGAAGAAACAAGAAAATGGGAGAATATGTTCATTCACAGGGGAAATAATTAGCAACTCACTTTGAAGAATGTAAGACCTTGAATTGAACATAATAAAACTTTTCAAATATATTTTAACTGACTCATAGTAACCATGAGTTACTATGTTGTACATATATATACATTATGCACACACACATAGTAACTATGAGTCATCAGACATGTATACCATATGTCAGATATGTATGATTGGCATCTCCATCAAAATTCTCTCTACCAGAAATTTTGAAATATGTTATTAACTGTTGTCAACCAGTGAGCATAATCTTCCTGTCCACCAGCACCCTGCCCCTGTTGACTGTCCTTTATTCCTCTCTGAACCCCTTCCCCCGATCAGTTCGAACCATGATCCTATTCAATATGTCTTTAAAATCAACTTTTTAGCCAGACGGTGGTGGCGTCTTTTAATCCCAGCACGCAGCAGGCAGAGGCAGGCAGAGCTCTGTGAGTTTGAGGCCTCGTGGTCTACAGAGTGAGTTCCAAGGCAGCCAGAGATACAAAGAGAAATCTTGTCTCAAAAAACAAAGTCAACTTTTTATTTTCTACATATAAGTAAGAACATTCGACATTTGAATAATAAGAACTTGGACTGTTTATTCATAACAGTTAAAGGAAAGCACAGACAAGGAACTGAAGGAAAAGACAAAAGATGTCTCACCCAAATAAGGATATCAATAAGCAGGATTTACATAAAGAAGCCAAGTAGAAATTGTAAAGGCAGAAAGCACAATACTGAAATGAAGTTTGCACCGAAGGGATGCAGCATGTGTGTGAGAAGGCAGGAAAATGACGCAGTGGGTGTGAACACAGGTCAGCTGACATCGTTCAGAGCAGAAAGAAAAAAAGATGAAGAAAAACTAGCAGAGGCCTGAGAGATATACATGTGAAAATCCCAGGGAGGAAACAGAAAAGCACAGGAAGGACAGCTGGAGACATGTTGAAGACATGTTCCTCTGGCAGTGACCCCCGTCTCAAAGCCTGTGGCCCAGACTGAAGGAAATGACCACCTTTCTGCTACAATCAGGTTTCGGGTGGAAGACTGTGGGTCGGCCTGTTCTCCACAACCACTTGAGCCAATACCTGCTCTATCCTACATATGAACACATACACACAATTGTGTGTATCATGAAAATGTATCTGCAGTAAGAACGTGTGTGTGTGTGTGTGTGTGTGTGTGTGTGTGTGTGTGTGTGTGTGTGTGTGTCTTATTGGTTCTGTTTCTCTGAAGAACTCTTATGAGGTTTCCTTGGGGGAGGGGGAGGGGTGAAAACATTCCTGAAATGAGCAGTCAGTCACTAGTCATCCAGCGTTGTGCATATACCAGAAGACACTGAACTAACTGCACACTTACAGTGGTTAAAAGGAATGAATAAATATTACTGAAGCGACATTGAAACAATTAATAAATGTGGCCTCCTGAAACTGAAAAGCTTCTGTAAAGCAAAGGACACAGTCAACAAGACAAAATGGCAGCCTACAGAATGGGAAAAGATCTTCACCAACCCCACCTAGGACAGAGGACTGATCTCCAAAATATACAAAGAATTCAAGAAATTGGTCATCAAAAGAACAAATAATCCAATAAAAAAAAATTGGGTACAGACCAAAACACAGAACTCTCAACAGAGGAATCTAAAATGGCTGAAAGACACTTACAGAAATGCTCAACATCCCTAGCCATCAGAGAAATGCAAATAAAAAAAAGACAAAAAAACAACTCTGAGATTCCATCTTACACCTGTAAGATCACACTGATGACAACTTATGCTGAAGTGGATGTGGGGTAAAGGGAACACTCCTGCATTGCTGGCAGGAGTGCAAACTGGTACAGCCACTTTGGATATCAGTATGGCGATTTCTCAGAAAATTAGGAAACAATCGTCCTCAAGACCTAGCAATAGCCAAAGGATGCTCAATTGTACCACAAGGACATGTGCTCAACTATGTTCATAGCAGCTTTGTTTGTCATAGCCAGAACCTGGAAACAACCTTAATGCCCCTCGACCAAAGAACGGATAAGGAAAATGTGGTACATTTACACAATGGAGTACTACACAGCAGGAAAAATAATGACATCTTGAAATTTGTGGACAAATGGTTGGATCTAGAAAACATTATTTTGAGTGAGGTAAGCCAGACCCAGAAAGACAATTATCACATGTACTCACTCATATGTGGCTTTTAGACATAAAGCAAAAAAAGAAAACCAGCCTACAATTCACAGTCCTAGAGAACCTAGACAACAAAGAAGACTCTAGAGACATACATGGATCTAATATACATGGGAAGTAGAAAAAGACAAGATCTCCTGAGTAAATTGGGAGCAGGGGGATCATGGAAGAGGGTAGGGGGAGAGGGGAGAAGACAGGAGAGGAGCAGAGAAAAATATATACTCAATAAAAACAAATTAAAAATTTTTTAAAATTAAAAAAAATACCGAAGCAAAACAAGGTGAGATGATAAGTTTGAACACACGTCAAGATTTACTATACCTATTAGAAAGAGCCATTAGACATGGTCCTGCTCAAAGCTAGATGAGTAGATGGCTAAAAGAGAATAGAAAGGTCAGAAATAGAGCCACCTAATTTGGGAAACCGTTTGTGCTGAAAGTGACCCTTTAGAGCAATGAAGAAAAAATAATCATGTTTATATATAGCCCTGAGCCAGTGGGATGACCATACACATGAAATGTACTTTAGCCGGTACCTTAGCTTGTGCATGTAAATCAGTCCTGATAGCTGGAACATATAAACATGGCAGGCAGAGCAATAGAGGTTAATATAGAAAATATCATCTGAAGCATGGAAATAGTTCTTAAATGAAATATTAAAAGAGAGATCATTTAAAAGGTTGGCAAGCTAGGTGTCATTGAGCACACCTATAACCCTAACACCCAGGAGGTGGAGGAAGAGAATTTCACATTCATAGGCAACCTGAACTATGCAGCGAGTCTGAAACTCACTGAGCAAAGATATCTGCAGCCAAACTTAATGACCTAAGTTCAGTTCCTGAGTCCCACGTGGTAAAAGGAGAGATCCATCTCCTGTAACTGTCCTGTGACTTCCATATGCACACCATGAAACCTAAGTACCCATGCACATAGTGCCACACATGCACGTGTACAGAGAATATAAATAAATGTAACTTTTAAAATTAATTAAAATTGCTTTAAGATAGCATGAAAGTCTTCCACTGTTGTTCGTTCAGAGTGCAGTCGATTTCACTGGGCCAGGGACAAGGCCCCATTGCTGAGAAGATGATCAAGGATGCAATGAGGTCTGGAAACTGGGTTTTTCTGCAGAACTGCCATCTTGCTGTTTCCTGGATGCTGGCAATGGAAGAGCTGATCAAAACCTTCACGGATCCAAGTAAGTTGTGCCCATTGCCTCTGGGTAATGGCACCATCCTCACACAGCTTTTCTTATCCAGATGCCTAATGGAGAGTCCACTAGAGACCTCATTCTTTCTCTTATTGGGAAGAAAGTGTTGAGCAATAGGGAAATTGGGTAAAGTTCCACAATCAGGACTCAAAAACAGGCCTTGAACTCCAAGTAAGGCGCTGGCACACTGAATCATTTGTTGCACATCGTGTTCTGAACTCGAAATGTATCTTATGGGTGTGATAAAAAAAAAGAAATAGAAAAACAGGCGTGGGTCGAGAAAAGACAATAAATCTCACCCCATACAATGAAAAGTGCAGAGCTTCAGTGTTATGGCATAGTCCTTGAATCCCTGCACTTGACACTAACGGCAGCAAGATCAGGAGTACAAAGTCATCTTTGGCTCCAAGGCAAGTTAAAGAACAGCCTGAGATACAAGACACCCTGTCTAAAATAGAAATAGAGAGAAGTACAGGACTAGGAGTGGTAGTGCACACCTTTAGTCCCAGTATTCCAGAGGCAGGAGCAAGTGGATCTCTGTAAGTTCAAAGCCAGCCTGGTCTGTGTCATCTCAAAAAGAAAAAAAGTCAGAGCCAGGATGCCATAGGGAGAGCAGCAAATAACCTCGGGTGTCCATGACACTTTCTCAGAAGCTTTGCCAACTATAGAAAGCTTCCAGAGATGATAAGAGCTGTGACTCTTGTCTCATTTACTCACTGCTGCACATGGAGGAAACAAGCTGCTTCTTTACAGGGTACCCAGCTGCCTTGGTCACTAAGTCACCCTCCCTGAAAGGCCCCTCATCCCCAACGCCATCCTTCTACATTTCAATGGGAAATGGTGAGAGGGGAAGCGATCTCACACCCAACGAGAAGTGACAAGGTCTTCACCACAGGTCAGAGTCCAGGGTCACAAAAACAGTTCCTGGCAGTAGGGCCTCTTCAGCTCCTTGCCAGCTCTTCAAGAAGCCTTAGAAGACTAACAGGAGATGGTTACAAAGTCCCGCCCCCAGCCGAGGAGCTATATTGGCAACTGATAACTGCTGAGAGGGGGAGTTGATTTTTGCCGAGTGTGGCCCCTGGTAAGGACACCATGCTTCTCTGGAAGGTCACACATCTAAGATTATTTGGGCAGCACAAACTGGACTTGATAGGTGTAAAAAAAAAAGAGAGAGAGAGAGAGACTCAGAGTTGTATGATAGGGACATGGGAGAAGTTCAGAGAGAAAATGAAAAGGTCAAAAATTCTCAAAGAACCAATAAAACTATATACTAAATAAATAAAGGTAAATTTTTATTGATATATCTAATTTCTTTATCGAAGCATGCCAGCTTCTAGACTGCAAGCCCCCTGACAGGAAGTCTCAAGATCGACCACTGCTTTGATCCTTATACAGTTATGATACTTGATATGTACAAACAGTCCTTGGCGGCCTTGTCTTTCCTCGCTAGAATAACTGTTTCCACAGAAAAGGACTCCTACAAGCTATATGTTTTCCTTCCTGCTGTTTTGTCTTTGTCTTAACAGATCAAGCCATCAAGGAGACTTTCCGACTTTTTCTAAGCTCCATGCCTAGTCCAACATTTCCTGTGACAGTCCTTCAGAACTCTGTCAAGGTAAGGCATGTATACAGCTAGAATGTGTAAACAAACATTTCATGTCCTGACTGCCCTGTCCCAAACAATCAACACAGAGGCTGAAGATTACTTATAAATGCTTGACTGATAGCTCAGGCATATTACTAGCTAACTCTTGCACTTAAATTACCCATTTTTCTACCTATACTTTGCCACATGACTTGGTACCTTTTCTCAGTACAGCATTCTCATCTTCTCTGCCTTTACTGGTGACTCTCTGACCCCGCCCTTCCTCTTCCCAGAATTCTCCTTAGTTTGGTTGCCCCACGTATACTTTCTGCCTGGCTACTGGCCAACAGCGTTTTACTAAAGCAATCTGAGTGACAAATCTTTACAGTGTACAAGAGGAGTATTGCACAGCAAGAATGTGAGAGATTTGGTCCAGGTGTTACAGATCTTGCAGAGACCCACGTAAAGGACATTAAGAGCAGGCAGGGAAGTGGTTTCCAAGACAGTTCTCATTTTTGCATGTCCTGGTCTACAAGCCATTTAAGTCTTCCGACTCTCCCCTCCCTCTGCAAGAAAATGCTACATGCATAGAGTCATGAGAATGATCCCCCTCTTAGCACTGAAGGACTGTTTCCACATTTGACAGACAGGAAGGCCTTCAGTTTCTAGGTTTCAGTGCAGTAAATTTCCAATATGAGGAAAACCTTTGATATAAAAACCGAGACCCTCTTGCCTCCCTTCCCTCATGTCATGGTACATAGTGGGACAAAGTATGCAGGATAGTTCTGTATTTTGATACGATCACAAGATCCAATGGAGACTTATTAGGCTCTCTGTCTTATGTTTAATGGGTGAGGAAAAGATCCCAAATGGAAATAATTGGGGTTCTTCTGATGGTGGTTCAACCAGTGGTTCCGAGAACCCCACTACACTCTGTTCTCCATGGATTGTAGCTAAACAAGACAAAAAGTAGTGGTGTTGGGGAAATGGTATAGTGAGTAACAAAACTTGCTGCACAAGCATGAGGACCTGAGTTCAAATCCCCAGCATCCATATGAAACACCAGGCATAACATACAAACCTATAACCCAGGTGCATGGAGGGAGAGTTAAGAAAATACTGGGGCTTGCCTATCGCTAGCCTATCTCTAGAGTCAGTGAGAGACTCTATCTCAAATAAATAAGATAGAGAGTGATAGAACAGAATACCTGACATCTTCCTCTAGCCCCTGAGCACACATGGGTGTGCACATAAACACACACACACACACACACACACACACACACGACACAAAGTAGGCCTGACCATTTGAAAAGTGCCCCATGGGCATCTGTTATCCATATCTCCATGGCTCCGGTAAATAATGCAACCCTCTCTGCCATGTTTGATCTCTAAATCCAGGTAACCAATGAGCCTCCAAAGGGCTTACGTGCAAATATCAGGAGAGCCTTTACTGAGATGACACCTTCATTTTTTGAAGAAAATATACTTGGAAGAAAATGGAGACAACTAATATTTGGCATTTGTTTCTTTCATGCAATTATTCAGGTATATTCCATGATGTTTTTTTTAAAAAGATTTGCTTATTTGTATTTATTTGTGTATATGTGTATGTTTATATGTGTGTGTCTGAGAGAGTGTACATCACATATGTGTGAGTACTTTGGCTAACCAAAAGAGGGTGTTGGACCCTCTGGTTCTGGAGTTAGAGACAGTCATGAGCCACCTGACATGAGTGCTGGAACCCAAACTTGGGTCCTCTGGAAGAGCAGCAAGCACTCAAACCACTGGGCTTCTCTCGCTAGACTCCAATTATGCTTTTAAACAGCAATAAAGAAGTGTTACATATTAGAAATAAGTAAATATTTAAGACGTAAGTGAAAACTTGAAAATGGCGTTTGAAACTCTAAGAACCCATTCTGCGTTGGAAATCAAGTTTATTTAGCATAGCCAACAATGTCGCTGCCTTCCTTGCCTCAGCACCTCACAGCCCCAGCTCTTGCCCCTATCCTGGTCTGCCTGAAGAATGCCATCACCCAGGTGAATGCGTGAGGTCCAGTTCAACAGGTCAACTCTGTCTCACACTCCAAATCTGCTTCCCCTCCAGGATCTAGTCCCAAAATCGGTGGTCCCTTTCACTCAATGACATACAGTAAAAACTCCAGGAAGATTTTTAGCCTTTATTCACCCCATTTACTTTGCCAGTCTTCACGGTCCCCTTGTTTTGTGTTGGTTGTTGTTTTAAGGTATAACCTTTCCTTTTGCACAATCTCACTACACAACCCAGACTTCCCTCGACTCTGCACCCCGCCTGTCTTAGCCTCCCAGACTCTGAGACGGCATTCACCACACTCAGTTTGGGTCATGTGTCTCCCCTGTGGTAGTTCACCCCTTCCTGATCCTTGGGATGAGCTCACCACCTTCAAGAGATTCCTCCTTACCTCTGACTAGAGCCCTAAAGCTTCTGAAAGGTAACTCAAGCAGCACCAGTTTCCTTCAATCTGTTCAAGATGCATTACCAGTTTTAGTTGTCTGCAGTTGTTGATGTCACCATGGAGAAGTCATCTGGTACCAGCATGGAATAGCATGGCTAGAGGCGTAGGAAAACTCCTTCAGACAGTAGGAGATGGCGATGTGATGGTTAGTTCTAGCTGCAACCTGGAATCCATGGAGGGTTGTCAGGATCAGCTTGGCCTAAAGGGGTGTCTGTGGGAGATTGTCTTGATTATTAACTGGTGTGGGAAGACCCAGCCCGCTACAGGAGGCACCATTCCCCAGGCTTGTGTCTTAAGTTGTATAAGAATAACGAAAGCAAGCTGAGCATTCTCTCTGCCCTTGCCTGTGTCTAGGATGAGACCAGTTGCTTCAAGTTCCTGCTAACATGGGTTCCCGTAGTAATGGACTGTAATCTGGAGCTGAAAGTAAAAATAAGCCCTTTCTCCCTTAAGTTGCTCTTTGTCTGCATGTTTTACCACAGTGATGAAAATAAACCTAGGGCAAGGATTCTCGCTCTCCCTCCCTTCCCTTCCATTTCCCTTCCTCTCTCAGAGTTACAGTGTTTCTGTGCCAAACTCTAGGTGGGCTGGGTTTTTTTCCTAGTTTGAAATGTTTAGTTTTACCCTACAGAGCAAAGTTTCTTCTGATGGATCTGCCAAAGCTCCCATAATAGATTTTCTTTTAAAAACATGGGGAGAATTGAGTGAAGATGTTTTTGGCCTGTTTGGTAAAAGCTCAGCTGAAGCTGAACCAAATGTTTTTAACTGATTGCAGTATGGGGCTGCCCACCATGGATGAAAACTTTCATCTTTCAGTACTGAAAATTAACTTCGTCATCATTATACAAAATTAACCTCGTCAGTTGTGTCTCAGAATGTTCCCCTCTTCTGTTGTAGGAAAGAAAGAAGTTTGGCCCCCTTGGCTGGAATATCTGCTATGAATTTAATGACAGTGATAGAGAATGTGCCTTACTGAACCTCAACCTTTACTGCCATGAAGGAAAGATCCCCTGGGATGCACTAATCTACATTACTGGTCAGTGTGTGCACGGGACCCGGGCATCTGGCTGTGGAGCAGAACTATTGATTTACACCTGCTCGGACCCTGTGAAGACTGTGTTCTCCCCCAGTGTTCAATGTTGGCAGTGACAACTCATGGCCCCGTTGTGAGCTTACAACAATGACAAGCATGTCATGAGAATATTTGCACATAGAAAATTAGGGAGACATTTCTCCCCAGTAGCAATAATACCAGACATCGTGTGTGTGCGTGTGTGTGTGTGGTGTGTGTGTGTGTGTGTGTGTGTGTGATATATATACACGTTCATGTTGTGGTTGTACATGTGGGCACATGTGAAATCTAGAGGTAGACATTAAGTGTGCTCCTAAACCATTTTTTTATTCTTTGAAGATTTCATATACATATCCAATATGTATTAATCATATCTACCTTTCTTATCCCCTCTCCCACTCTACTTAGACAATGGGAGAGTCATTTTTCTTTGGGGCTGTGACCACTGGTAGGTTTCCAGTTTACTTTTTGAGGCAGAGGCACTCAGTGAACCTGGAGCTCACTCTTTGGCTAGGCTGACTGATCAATGAGCTGGAGGAACTTGCCTATCTCTGCCCTCACCTCCAGTGCTGGGAGTACAGACACAAGCCACAGGGCCAGGCTCTCCTGCAGATGCCGGGGATGGAGACTCAGGTTCTCGTGCTCGAGCAACAGGCACTTTGCTGGCAGCCATCTCCTTAGCCCCAGGCACTACTTTATATACCCAAGATGAGTCTGTATGTTAAAGTCTCACATCAGCCTTGACAATGTCGTATCGTGCATGAACTCCTTCTGGGAACACTACAGTGGATCTAGAATTTTCCCAAGGCATTATATTAACATTAAGAATCATTCCATGTGACCCCTTCCCGCTCATGTTTTTGGAGCGACAGTGAAGCATGCTGAGTGCTGCATCTCTGGAGAGAGAAGCAGTACAACCACAAATTTGAATTCCCCTGACCTAATCTCTGATAGACAAACTCTGGCTTGATAGCAATAATTTATGAGGTAGATACAGATCTACTATCTTTCAGCAAATGTGAGGTTCCGTTTTCTCGGTGAGCTCAAACAAAAGCAATGTTTCATGGAAAGTGAGTACATTTTAGAATCTGACAGTCGGAGAGAGGAGTCGACACTTAAGAACCTTCTGAAACAAAGGAAAAGGGAAGAAATCCCAGTGGTTAAGAGCACTCGCTGTTCTTGCAGAGGACCCGGGTTCAGTTCCCAGCACTGACATGGGAGCTCACTACGGCCTCTTAAGACCAGTTCCAAGTGATCTGATGCCCTCTTCTGGCCCCTGTGGGTTCCTGCATGCACACAGTGCATCTAAACTCATGCAGGATCACATACATACACACATAATTTTTAAAAAAATAAAGTAAAGGGCTGGGGAAATGGCTCAGTGGTTAAGAGCATTGCCTGCTCTTCCAAAGGTCCTGAGTTCAACTCCCAGCAACCACATGGTTGCTCACAACCATCTGTAATGAGGTCTGGTGCCCTCTTCTGGCCTGCAGTCATACAAGCAGACAGAATACTGTATACATAATAAATAAATAATTTTTAAAAAAAATAAAGTAAAATAATGAGGAAAGCATACACATGTTACATTTTTTCTGCTTTTTAAAAATTGACTTATTAGAAGGACATAGCAACTACTTTCAGTACCAACTAAATGTGCATATAAATAAACCTATTCAAATTTGTTAATGTAAAAAAATAGTAATATATTTTAAAATGCAAGCTCCTTTTCAGGTGAAATCACCTATGGTGGGAGAGTGACCGACACCTGGGATCAGAGATGTCTTCGAACTGTCTTGAAAAGATTTTTCTCTCCTGAAACATTGAAAGCTGATTATAAGTACTCTGAATCAGGTAAATGACTTTTATGCAAAAAGTCCCTTCCTCAGAAGTCTCAGACAGCATCTTTCAGTTTTCCAGCAATGTGCCCTGTCCATAGTCACAGCTTTATCCCATCCCCATGTTTAACACTGTCACAGCTGGCTCGGTAGCGAGAGCACAATACTGTATGTTATGTAGCAACCACTGTGAATTTGTTTGGTATTAAATTTGATTGTAATATATCTAAATGCATTTTCAGAGATATGGAATAATGTATTTTTAATATAATTAGAGAACACTTCCATGACCAAATATTGAGTAACGAAGATGTATGAGTTGGAGGTAACTCCTTTGGGGTCAGACAGTAAATAGATCAATGGCCTTGAGTTTCAGTTCCTTAGAGGAAGCAATCTGATTACTACTCTGCCAGCTCACAAAAACTCCTGCTGTTAAGTTGCTGGACACTGCTTCCAGTCAACTGTATGCCTTGTCATCATTGGGGAAGGGGCAGTGATGTTATATTTCAATATTTTGCAAATGTAGCCTTTGATTTGATAAATTATAATCTATTTACCAAATCAACACAAAGACAGTTTCTAACATAAGCACAAATTTGGATCCCATAATGAGGCTCAGTTCCAACAGCGTCCAGAAACCCTTCTGGGATCCATACTCTGAAAAGATCATGATGCTAATCTCTGCTGCTCAAGACCTTGAGAAAAGTTAATGTGACTATGGGGCTAGAACAACGGCTGAATGGTGAAGAGTACAAACTGTTCTTGGAGATGACATGTGCTCTGCACCCAGCACCCATGCTGGGCAGCTCACAATCACCTGTAACTTCAGCTTCAGGGAGCTCAACACCCTCTTTCTGGCCTCCATGGGCACATGCGCTCACATGTACATACCCGTTGGAAGACACACACACAGAGAAAAATTGTTTAATTAAAATAAGAACCAGGCCAGGCAGTGCTGATCCATTTTATACACATTTGTCTTCTGTGCTTTTTATTGACAGGCATCTATTTTTCCCCCTTGGCTGACAGTCTCCAAGAGTTTAAGGACTATATTGAAGATCTACCTTTGATAGATGATCCAGAAATTTTTGGAATGCATGAAAATGCCAACCTAGTTTTTCAGGTATGTCGTCTTTCTGCTTAATATACATATTTATACTTGCATATAAACTCGAGACATTGCTCCTGCCCTCACAGCTCTGTGGGCTACAATGCCTTCGGGAAAAAGTAAAAGACTGGTTAGCCTTTCTTTCAGCAACGGTTTCAATTCACTCTGGTGCCTTTGAGGTCTTTAATGAGACTCACTTCCCATGGTGGCCAGAATCCTTCTGGCTCCATACTCTGAAAAGATGAAAATGCTAATCTCTGATGTACAAACACGCAAGCAAACCACCCATACCTGTAATACAATGTGCAGAGGTGGGCATGTGACCAAAGCTTAACGAAAGGCTGCACCTTCTCCCCCTGCCACTGTAATTGGTCCAAGAAGTATACAGATGTCCAGCATGGAGTACACAAATGCTGGGTTTCAGGAAGGGCCCTCTGGAGTCAGTGGCTGGGATGTCATATCTGCAGCTGTCTGTCTTTCCCCTGATAATCCCACCCCCTCCCCAACCATGATATAGAGGAAGCTCATGTGCCATAGGAAAAACCAAGAGCAGCAGAGAGGAAAACAGCCAGGCATGTGCAGAAGGGACCAGATTACACCCATGTCTGCCCAAGTAGACACCCACACTCTCCAGGTCCCGACTGAGCCACAGAATTGAACTGGCTTTATTGGTACAGCTTCACAGGGGAAGAGTTTACAGGTTGTTGTTGTTGTTGTTGTTGTTGTTGGAGACAGAATTTCTCTGTGTAATGGTCCTGACTGTCCCGGAACTCACTTTGTAGACCAGGCTGGCTTAGAACTCACAGAGATCCACCTCTCTCTGCCTCCCAAGTGCTGAGATTAAAAGCATTTACAGATTTAATATAAACACGATGACACCAATGAGAAATGGAGCCCAAAGAAGTGCACAAAGCTACGTCGCTTGGTGTTGTGTTAACCTAGGGAGGCGGCAGTGGGTCCACAACTCCAGTATGCAGGGAGGTCAGAGCAAGAGAAAAGTTTTGTATCTTTTTTATTTTTGTTGTTCTTTGAAATTATAATAGAATAATGTCATTTCTCTCTTCTTTTCCTTCTTTTTCCTACCTTTAAGCCCTCTTATGTGCCATCACCTTGATCTCTTTCAAATCCATGGCCTCTCTTCTTTAGGTGGTGGTGGTGGTGGTGTGTATGTTGTGTGTGCATTTCTAAATACATAAATGCAATCTGTTCAGTATGTATAATGTAACATGTATGTGTTTTCAAAGCTGAGCATTTGGTAGAAGTGTGCTCTTCCCTGGGGAAGACTATTAAGGATTTTTTGGTTTGGTTTGGTTTTTGTTTTAATTTTTTAGGCAGAGTCTCTCTATATAGCCTTGGCTGTCCTGGAACTCCCCCTGTAGACCAGGATGGCCTCAAATTCATAGAGATCTGCCTGCCTCTGCCTCCTGAGTCTGGGATTACAGGCGTGCACCACCTCCCACAACAAGACTACCGGGTTTTCCTAAGGTTTCTCTTCTACCAGATCCCTGTGGAAGAGCCTTCCTTTCTCCAGACACCAGAGAGCCTTCTTTCGTGGGAGAGCTTTTACCTCCTGCTTTCAGGAAGGAAGGGGAAGTTGCCTTTAGCTAGAGAAAATCGTTGTATCAAAGTAGATCATTATGAAATAGTATTTTTGCTTAGGTTGGATAATTCTGTCCCTTTTGGGGAATGTGGTCTGAACACAAAAACCCTACATTCTTCCTACACTTAGCAAGTTTTATTTAAATACATGTTTAGTAGAAACTAGTAAAGGACAGAGGGGCAGGAGGGGCCGACCTGAGATCAGAGTGTGTCAGCAGCCTCCTCTGCTGTCTGAGCCGGGCTTTGTTACCCCAGTGCACTGCCAAAATGTCACTTTCTGACCCTGAGACTGAACGAGATGAGCATGAGGGAGACGTGAGCTGTTCTGAGAACGGACTTATTGCTCCCATGAAGAAAAGCAGGGTAACAACCGACTGGATGGAAAGGCTGCCACCCACTCATCAGACTCTGCCCAGACAAGGAGTGCTGTTGGCTGTTGACTCGTGCCTAGAGAGCACTCCTTAGAGCCACTTGCTGCTGCTAGAATGGTCTGCTCTTGAAGGGCCAGCGTGGACCAGAAGTGGAAGACACAGGTTTGTGTCCACACAGCTGCTGGGTCTGTCACCCTACCGGGAAGGGGAGAGGGAAACAGGAGGAGAAAGACACCAGAAAGACACAGTTGAGCCAAGCCAGCTAACGTGGAAACTTGCTGAGCTTCCGGTCCAAGTTCAGGGATGCCCACATCCATGCCATGTCCAGAGATCCTTAGGAAACCACGTGTCATTCTGCCACAGAGGCCAGAAAGAAAGAGCTGGAATGCTTTGCTGGGTTTGGAGAGCCCAGGTTAGAGTTGCAGACCAAGCTGGCTGAATGTGTCTCTGCTGGGCAAAGCCAATGAGATGATTGCAGATGGCAAAACAGCGTTTCCCTTTTTTTCTAATCAATGGACATAAGGTCTTGGTCAGGAAAGATGAATAGGTCTAGAGGTATGACAAACAGCATCGTGTATGTAATCAATGGTACTATGCACTCAACATTTGATGAGGAGAGAGCTGGTGATATGACAGCTGCCACCAAGCCTAATGACACGAGTTCAATCCCTAACACCCACGCGGTGGAAAGAGAGAACCGACTGCTACAAGTTGTCCTCTGACCTCCACTTACACGTCAGGGCATACATGTGCATATGCATGCACAATTTTCTTAATGTAAACAAAATTAATTTGGTTAAGAGAGTAGTTCTTGTATTCTAACCTCAATTGGATTAATATCTGTGTTTGAACACTTGCCTCTTTCCTATATGTAAACGACACACATGACAAACTATCTGACTCCATCTTCCCTGTTCTCTTACTGCCACTGCAGTACAAGGAGACCAACACCCTCATCAACACCATCCTTGAGGTTCAGCCAAGATCCTCCTCAGGCGGCGAGGGGAAGAGCAATGATGAAATCGTCCAGGAGCTTGTTGCTTCAATCCGGACCAGAGTTCCAGGTAAGAAATATTTGCTGGTACCCACCCATAACAGGAGCTTTAGGAACAAACCCAGAGAACTAGATGGTAAGCAAATGTGGAGGCTTAATTTCTTTCATAGACTTCTCTCTCCCTGGAAAGCTCACCTCACTTGGAGTTCCCCATTCCTGTCTGGAAACCTACTGCACCCCAGCAGCCCACCTGCAAGGATTGTGAGGAGCCACCTGGCTTACTGCCCACACGACTTCAGCCAGGCTTTGCTCTGAGCTGATTCTAACGTCTCTGGACTTGTGGAGTCCGAGACAGTAGCTGCTGGCAATGTGTGGCAGCTTGTTAACCTTAAATTTTGACATTGAGTCCTTTGTTGCACTAACCATTTTAAGTACTTGTGTCTTAGACAGCACAGATGGGGACATTTCCATCATCATATAAAGCTTTATTAGAGCCCTGTTCTCCAATCCACCTCAGTATTTTCTTTACTCAGGAGAAATGGCTACTTTAACCTTATTTGCTGGTAATTTACGGAATCTTCCTGAAGGATCACCAGAGAGCTACTCTCCCACTTCCCTGAGACTGAAAATATAGTTAAGTCCCTAGGTCAATTGTTCATGATCGGAAGTGATGTCATAACAAGGGAAAGAAAACTGAGGTAGAGAAAAAGAGCCCATGACAGAGTCCTGACAATACTCTAAAGGCTTCTGGGTGAAAAGGAGCCATGATCCATGTGACCCAAGAAGAATCCTAATATTCCCCAACCCACTAGGGACAGGCCCCAAAAACAGATTGTCCACTTGGGCAGGAAGTTCTGTTAACGTTGAAGAAAACTGCCAGTTAATTTAGGGAGCAGCTTCTTCTAAATAAATATAATGGGGAGGGGGAGTAGCAGTGATGCAAAGATGAGGAGCAGTGGAGAGAGTGGGCTTTCTCCAGATGCCCGTTGACGCTGAGGAGATTTTCTACCCATGCTTGGTAAAGCTCACACTCTGGTAAAAGCTCACACTCTGAAGTGGGAAGCAGGTTTCTCCACGCTTCCTGGAGCTTATGCTTTTCCCGTGTGATGAGGAGCGGGCCATCTGCCGAGGTTACCCATGGTTACCCAGACAGGGAGCGGGCTGCCCTTCACTTGGGTACATGCCTTTCTTCCACACTACCCCAGTCAGGGTCTCTTGTGCTCTACCTACCTGTGGCCAAGCCAAAGTTCAAACTGGCACAGAAGACAAATACCACCATGACGGGAAGTGAAACACTGATTCTCTCTCTCTCTCTCTCTCTCTCTCTCTCTCTCTCTCACACACACACACACACACACACACACACACACATACACACATACACATTTTTCTCTGATTTCCATTCATTTAAGCCTTATTGGTTTTGTGACTGATTGTATGTAAACACAGGTGGATCATCAGAGACTTGTAAGTTTTAAAAATGGTGTCAAATTTAAGCTCTTGCTTAAATAATGAGAGAAATTAGCTTTAGAAAAAATATGTAACAAAAAGCCAGGCCCAGTGAGAAAGCTAAGTGGGTCAAGTGCCATCTGGCAAGTCTGAGGGCCTGTGTTCACACAAAGGTGGAAGGCGAGAACAAACTCCTCAGAGTTGCCCTTTGACCCCCACAGGCACATCATGGCATGCATATACCTACACTCACATGTCCTATAAAAACACAGCAGTAATACACAATATTTTAAAGGAGAATCCCATGACGGTAGCAGTGTTGTGAGGATGGAAATCAAGGATGTTTGGTCTGAGAAGCCAACTGTGTGTGTTTCAGAAGCCCTGCAAATGGAGGGAGCTTCCGAGAGCCTTTTTGTCAAGGACGCTCAAGGACGCCTGGACTCTCTGACCACCGTCCTTGGCCAGGAAGTGGACCGGTTCAACAACCTGCTGAAGTTGATACATGTATGACTGGCTTCCCTCCATCTTTGCCTCTGGGTAGCCGAGCCTTATAGAAAATGCTATAAGAGCATGAATGTGCTTAGAAGTCTCTGTCCTAGCATTTCTAAGCTTCTGTTTGGCTGTACTATCCTCAGACCCAGGCTGTGTATGGTTGAGTCAGTATTTCCTTGTCCTAGCAGTGGCTGTGCGAATGTGTGACCTTACAAACCCCCAAGCTCCTCACTGACCTGCCT
Source organism: Ondatra zibethicus (assembly GCA_004026605.1). Classification (NCBI taxonomy): domain Eukaryota; kingdom Metazoa; phylum Chordata; class Mammalia; order Rodentia; family Cricetidae; genus Ondatra; species Ondatra zibethicus. The sequence continues at coordinate 62,804 of PVIU01003109.1, forward strand.
TAAAGTTTTAGAATTACTGTCAGGGCTGGAGAGATGGCTCGGCGGTCAAGAGCAATGGCTGCTCTTCCAGAGGACCTGGGTTCAATTCCTGGCACCCACATGGCAGCTCACAGCCACCTATAACATCAGTCCCAGGGGATCAGATTTCCTCTTCTAGCTTCCACAGGCACACATGTGGTACACATGCATATACACAAGCAAAACACTTAAGCACATAAAATAATAGAACACAAAGATTTACTTAAAGACAGCGCATGAGGAGTGATACCAAGGTAGTCTTTTGCCACACGCATGTACACACACATGCTCATTCACACACATAAGAACTGTGAAAGCCATTGTCCCCTCTCCCCAGTAATTATGCCTCTAATAATCTTTTTTCCTTCTCTCAGACTTCTCTAGAAACACTCAACAAAGCCATTGCTGGACTTGTGGTGATGTCCGAAGAAATGGAAAAAGTGTATCAGAGTTTCCTCAACAACCAGGTTCCCTCTCTTTGGTCTAACACAGCCTACCCATCGCTGAAGCCGCTGGGATCATGGGTCAAAGACCTTGTTCTGAGGACTGCATTCTTGGAGGTACGGGTGATGTCACTTGTGTGGGCTTTGATGGGTTGGCAGCATGGCTGGCCCTAGACTCCTGAGGGAGCACTAGTAGCAGCTGTCAGGAATCATCTGATTCTGGAGAAACAGAACCTTCCAGTATGGCTTCCCTTTGAAAGTCTTAAGTAGATTATAATGCCATTTTCCCTAAGCTCTTATCTATATATTGGTTTCCAACTTCAGGCCGTTCCTGAGGTTTTAGCTGCAGCGTATGGCCTCTAAGATGCAAAACATGGCTCCACATAGCCAGATGTGCCTTGGCTGCCCTAGCCTCTTGTCCCTCCGTATCAGGCTGGCAATAAGACTGGTAGGTGAGAAGGGGGATGGACCAGCAGTAATGTGAGGGGCGGGGGTTAGATACCACATCGATTAGATGGCCACCACCCCCCAACGCAGCTCTCACTTAGATGGCACGTTCCACCTCAGAAATGAGGTGCCTCATGAAATCACGTCTCTCCCTTAGCTGTGGCTCAAAAGAGGACAGCCCAAGTCCTTCTGGATTTCCGGGTTCTTCTTTCCTCAAGGATTCCTCACAGGTACTGGTACCTCCCCTAGAAAAGTCTCATGGGAAATGCCGTGGTTTGTCACACAAACAAGGTTTCTAGAAGTGGGAAAACGCTTTGGCTGCCATGGCCTGACTGGCCTTGCTGACCCTGCTGATCTAGGACCATCTAGAATTACTCTTCCTCCATCCCTGGGGGTGGGGGCAGGGAGTAGATGCTCCCTGGTAAACTAATCCTTGCCCCTCTCAGGTGATCTATGCATGGGTTTGATTTAGCCTAAATCCATGGATAGAAAGCTATCGGTTCAACTCTCCATGTGACGCAACCCTCCCATCCCTAGCCTCCTTCCGAGCTTTCAACTGCTGGTCCCCGCACGTGCCCCAGCTCTAGGCAGCTTCCTCTCTCTCAAAGATGCTTTCTGTTTTGAGACAGGGCCTCCTGTAGCCTACCTTGCCTTGGCTTCATCGTACAGTCAAGGATGACCTGGAGTTTCTAATCCCACTTCCTCCATTGCCCAAATTCTGGGATAGGCCGCCTTACCCGTTTCAGACAATGCTGGGAATTGAACCCAGAGCTTTGTGTATTCTAGGCAAGCACACTTCCTACTGAGCAACATCCCAAGCATAAAAAAGTACTCTTGATATCCCTTCATCAATCCTAGCAGGTTTGGCTGGAACATCCCAGAGGGACCCAGACCGTGGGCTTCTGGGTACCCAATCCTCAGTTTGTCTCATTCCTATTCCCTGATAAACAGCCTATATAAGCAAGCTGGTCAAAATTCTGAATTTAGGCAGGCTTGCCCTAAAACTTTCCCGCAAGTTTTTCTTTCATGAAAAAGAAGCTTAGCTCTCCTGCCCTTTGTTTATGGTTTGTTTACTTGTTTGTTTGGGGTTTGTTGGGTTTTTTGTTTGGATTTTTGTTTTGTTTTTGTTTGTTCATTTGGTTGGTTGGTTGGTTTTTTGAGACAGAATCTCATTATGTAGCCCTGGCTAGGCTGGAGCTCGCTATGTAGACTAGGCTAGCCTTGAATTTACAGAAATCTGCCTGGCTAGGCTGGAGCTCGCTATGTAGACTAGGCTAGCCTTGAATTTATAGAAATCTGCCTGGCTAGGCTGGAGCTCGCTATGTAGACTAGGCTAGCCTTGAATTTATGGAAATCTGCCTGACTAGGCTGGAGCTCGCTATGTAGACTAGACTAGCCTTGAATTTATAGAAATCTGCGTGGCTAGGCTGGAGCTCGCTATGTTGACTAGGCTAGCCTTGAATTTATAGAAATCTGCCTGTTTCTGCCTCCAAAGTGCTGGATTTAAAAATGTTTACCACTATACCTAGCGTGTGTGTGTCTGTGTGTGCGTGTGTAGCAAGTATTTCTATGTGCTTGTGTGTGCAGATGCCTATGGAGGCCAGAAGAGGCTGTTGGATTCCCTTAACACTGGAGTTATACAGGTGGTTGTGAGTTGCCTGACATAGATACTGAGAACTGAACTTGGGTCTCTGCAAGAATAGCAAGTGCTCTTAACCACTGAGCCATCTCTCTAGCCCCCTTTCCTCTCTTCTTAACCATGACATAAATGTATACATCCTTTGAGTCCTTAACCACCCCCACCCCAAGATTATTCCAGGCTTCTATATGAAAACTTTCTGCACCCCAATAAACCTCTCCACTGATGCAATAATCAGACCAAATCAAACCAAGTTAGAAAAAGCCCAGGTTTAATGGATACCAGTGCTCCTGGGTGGCCTTCCGGCCCCCAAGAGAGGAGAACGGGAAGGAAGACCGGAAAACCACATGTTTGTTCTCTGAGGTACAATTTAAATACCCTGTGAGAGTGGTCTCGAGCATCCCTGGGGAGGAGTCATTGTTTGGCCGGCTTTCTCGGAAGTAGAGTCTGCACTGAGGCAACTCTCAGGGAAGGAACTTCCACCCAAACATTCCAGACTCTTTGGATATATGGATGCCAGGGGTTAGGGTGATGCTTCTACCCAAACATCCCAGACTCTTTGGGTATAGCCCCCCCACTCAAGTCTGGCTACTTCCTGCAGGCATGGCGACATGGGGGAGGGGAGAGTTGGGAATTGATGGGCTCATGCTCAGCCGGAGGTGACTGGAGAGGCATCTGGTTTACTGCCATTCTGGAGACCTCAGGCATCTGTTTCTTGAGAGAACTGAGAAGGCAGGTTGCTAGGAGACAAAATAGATTGTTATTATTGGCCCTATGAATGGGGCTAGCCATGGGAAGGGTCATTAACTGCCAGAAAGAATGGGACAAAGCCCTGGTTGTACAGGAGAGGCAAGGATGAATGAATGAGATGAGGACAGATATGTCCTTTAAAATCAGATCTTAGTTGCTGTAGGTACCCATTTGAGCCTGGAGACGTGGTACCAGTGGTGAAGTCTCAGGAGCTGGTGAGCTGGTGTAGGTGCTGGCGTTATTTGGAGAACCTTCTGCAGGTTGATCTTGGCCCAGGCAGGAGGAATGACCTGTAAAATATGCTAGAACATGGATGGGGTCAAAATAGTCTCTGGAGACTGTTAATTTTTACCAGACCAGATTTCTCGATAGAGCAGCAGAACTTTAACCAGGAACCTGCAGGTATTTGTAAAGCAGCTGGAACAGATTTACATCTTGGTGCCATAGCAAAAGCTATGGCTTTAGGTTAAAAGGCATGAACATTTTAGAAGACAAAGGAAATTGGAAACTCTGAACCTCTGAAGATACATCTGAAACCTGTTAATTCTGGACTATAAGCCTATGAAAGAGACACACCTTAGCAGGAAACTTAACAAATGAAGTAATGAACTATTAGTACCCTAAGTCATCAAATGCCATTAGACAGATCTAAGAGAAATAAGTAAATGAGCAGAAGTGAGACAGCTTTTCTTTTAGCTACGCAGGCAATCCCAAGTCTCTCCGTAGTCTTTGGTGAATACCAGTCATAGAAGCAGTACTTACCTTTAGCTGATGAGCCCAGGAGGTCTGAAAATTTTCCTGTGGGGGTAGGGTTCAGTCTGCCTGTCTTGGCAGGATGAGATGATCAATCCCCTGGTGTATGTCCAGGAAGCCGATGAGGTGGAAGGCAGTTTTCTGCTGTGTGGGTGGCTTTGCCATACCCAAAGGCAAGCATTCAGGCAGAAGGTCTTCTGTAACCATGCATCTTCTTGGAGGAGCTATAGGATGCTGCAGGAGCTGGCATGTCTCTGTCATAAGAAGCTCTTTTGTTAAATGCTATACTGTAAAGGAACTTGAGAATCAGGGTACCATTACCTGTGAGGTATATCTAAATTAGACATTATAATTTAAATTTGGACATGTAGTTTACCCAATCAGTTACAGCTTACCAATGGTAGTAAAGGCAAAAAGATTAGAAGGGATATCTTAGTAAGCCAAAGTATATTGGAGGCAGAATGTCTGCGTGGGAGGCCAGCACAGGTGGGTACTCTTACCAAAGATGGCACTCAGGTTTGCACTTTGACCTCAAACAAAAATAGCGGCTCTACATATGTTTGCATTTTTCCAGAGCTGTTGTTATCTGGAGTTACAAGTTTTACAGATTTTAAAACAAGCACACATACACACAGAGACATAAAACAAGCATACTGTGGCCACATTATTTACACATATGTATTAACAGACAGATGAACAAAACTCTTTTAGGAAACTTTGTAAGCTAACCAACTTAAAGATTTTGGAGTAGGAGAAGCCAGGTGAGCACACAGATGATCCCATAGAGGGTAAGCAGCTCAAAGTAGGAGGACGGGGGAACGGCATTCTCCATTGCAGGGAGAGTCCCGGCATGACCAGATCTCATGTCAGGAATGCAGACAAACAGCAAACAGCAAGATAAGTGGGGAGAGGGATGGGGAGGAAAACCACAGCCTCCAGAAACCATGGGCATATGGCGGGGGTTTGTTTACTTGTTTCCATGCCGGCAAAAAATTTTAGGTGTCAAAGATGTACAGTGTTAGATAGCCCCAATTTAAAAGATTTTGTAAAAAGCAGCCCAATGGCATTTGGTGGATCAGGTCTCAAATTGTAGGTACCCATTTTGCAAGTCTATGCTGGGACCCATAACCTAAAGTAATGCATCCACTATGGTAGACTTTGGGTCAAAAAAACAGAGGGGTGTGAGAAATACCTTGAAATGTATGTCTCCTGATAAAGGAATCTCACAGGACCAGGGAGAGAGGGGGGCCGCTTGTTCTTCCCAGAAGCCCAGCTAGCTTACACCCAAAATAATCACACAAAAACTGTATTAATTAAATTACTGCTTGGCCCATTAGCTGTAGCTTCTTATTGGCTAACTCTTACATCTTAATTTAACCCATTTCTATTAATCTGCATATCACCACGAGGTTATGGCCTACCAGCAAAGTTCTGGCATGTCTGACTCTGGCAACGGCTCCATAGCATCTCCTGACTCCACCCTTTTTTCTCCCAGCATTCAGTCCATCCTCCCTGCCTACCTAAATTCTGCCCTATCAACAGGCCAAGGCAGTTTCTTTATTTAATGGCAATCACAGCACACAGAAGGGACTCCCACATCATCCCCCCTGAACAAGGCAGGTCCTTTTCCCAGTCAGGTCAGGTACCTGGCACAGCCGTATCTTCCGAAGGACAGTCCAATAATCATATGAAGCCCTGGGCCTTTAAATAACTCAGAAATTACCCAGAGGAAGCTAACCTTAGCCTGGCAGAGAGCAGGTACAAGGGAGGGTGTTTTCCCACCATGTGTCCCTGAGCCAGTGAGAAAAACAGCTCCTCGGTGGAACCTCCAGATGAAAAGTTTCTACACCCCAATAAACCTCTCCACCCATGCAATAATTCGAATCAGACCAAATCAAACCGAATTAGAAAAAGCCCAGGTTTAATGGATACCAACACTCCCAGGTGGCCTTCCAGCCCCCAAATGAGGAGACAGGGAAGGAAGACCAGAAAACCATGTGTTTGCTCTTTGGGGTACAATTTAAATGTCCTGTGGGAGTGGTCTTGAGCATCTCTGGGGAGGGGTCACCATTTGACGGACTTTCTCAGAGGTGGAGTCTGGACTGACTCCCGGGGAGGGGGCTTGGGATGGAACTTCCACCCAAACATTCCAGACTCTTTGGGTATATGGATGCCAGGGGCCGGGATGACGCTTCCACCCAAACACTATACTCTATGAACTAATTCCATGTAGACTTTTGTTAACAGCTTCAGTTTCTTTTTAAATTATTTTTTCTTATATTTATTTGTTTGGAGGGAGGGAAGGAAGGAGGGGAGGTATGTATGTCACAAGACAGATGTGGAGGTCAGGGGACAACTTGCTGGAGTTGGTTCTCTCCTTCCACTGTGTAGGTTCTGGGGATCAAACTAATCAGGCTTGGCAGCAAGTGCCTTCGCCTGCTGAGTCATCCCCCCCAGCTCCAGTGAGGGTTTCTATGGAGAGGAAGCTCTCTGATGCTATCACAGCCAAGGTAAACAGGAGGAGATAGGAGGACACAGTACCTGTGGAGTAGCAATGCGCTTTAAAAGACCAACCTTTTTCTACTTTCAGGAACTCTTCAGAACCATGCTCGAAAATACAATTTGCCTATAGATGAACTGAGTTTCAAGTATAACATGATTCCAGTCTACCGAGATCAAGCCACAGTGACAGAAGCTGCCAAGGACATTCATTTTGGAGAACAACTGCCCATGGACCTGGAGGTATTGCCCACTTGACTACGTGGCAAAGCTTCTGTCCCACTGTCAGTGGAGAGTTGAGGCAGTCTCCCCCATTTGCAGGAGAGGGAGGAGAGGGTGGCACCCAACCCCAAAGGCCAGCACCTCAGCAGCAACTGGACAGGAACTTCTCAAATGTAGTCCAATTTATAGAAATGTCTTCTTCATAAAGTTATATTAGATTCAGACAACAATAGTCTCCATCTTACAGGGGCAGTATAATAAGACATTAAAAACAGAGTTTCAAAATGAAACAAACTTGAGTTTGAATCCTGGTTCTACCCTGCACCATCCATGCATGCTGAAACAATTGCTTACATGTCTGAACTTTGGTGTTCTCATCTATAAATTGGGGCTGATGGGGGCTGGAGAGATGGCTCAGTGGTTAAGAGCACTGCTGCTCTTCCAGAGGTCCTGAGTTCAATTCCCAGCAACCACATGATGGCTCACAACCATACATAATGAGATCTGGTGCCCTCTTCTGGCCTGCAGGCAGACATACAGGCAAAGCACTAAATACATAATTTTTAAAGTCTTTCAAAAAATAAATAAGTTGGGGCTGATGACAGGGCTCAAAGAATGAAGAGGCACGAGTCATATAGCCAACACAAAGTTCACTCACAACAATCCACTACACTATTATAGACTAAATTTGTCTACAGCAGCCACTCAGCCCCCTCCTGAAAGAACTGAAATGTTGCCTTCATATCCCTTCAAACTTTAACCACGGTAAATAACTAATAAGTGTGTGCTATAGGGTCAGGCTTAATGGTTTTTACGCTCATCAAATAGTAATACAGATATATAATCTATCTCCTAGAAGGGTACCCGGATCCTCAGGGGGCCTTGCTGCGAAGGATGAATGATGGATTATCTCCCTCTGCTTCTCAAGCGGGAAAGAAAAGTCATTACTCATGATGTCAGATGGACTAAAGTAGCCATCATTGGGTTTTCCAGAGGCATCCCCAACTCTACATCCTGATAGGGTGTGGACAGCATGAAATTCAGTACCAAACTGAGGATCAGGGTGTCCTACCTCTCAGATCTCTAGGACCTCTCTCTAAAATGAAGTGATAGAAACCACTGTTTTTAGAGGTTCTTGGTGAAGAGGTAGGACACAGACAGTGTGCTCAAACTCTAATCCCTTCTCCTCCACTCACCCCTAAATTTCTGAGTATCTTTCAGTTGACCTCTCCTGAAGATGGAGTTCTTGTTCATGGGATGTTCATGGATGCTTCTCGGTGGGATGACGTAGAGATGGTCATAGAGGATGCGTTGCCAGGACAGATGAACCCCATGCTTCCTGTAGTTCATTTTGAACCACAACAAAACTATGAGCCAATCCAAACACTCTACCACTCCCCACTCTACAAGACAGGAGCACGGGCAGGAACACTTTCAACTACAGGTGAGGATGCTCTTAGATTTGTACATTAGACTGAAGGGATGGGCCAGCAGTTAAGAGCACTGTCTGTGGCTCTTACAGAGAACCTAGGTTTGATTCTCAGCATCCGCAAGATGGCTGACAACTATCTGTAATTCCAATTCCAGAGGATCCAGTACCCTCTTCTGGCTTCCAGGGGCATTGCACACATGTGCTGCCCAGACAAGCAGGCAAGACACCCATATACATAAAAAATAAATAAGTATGTTTCAAATAAAAATCTCAGTCCAAACCCAAATACTGCTGCTGGGCATGGTGACACACACCTTTAATCCCAGAATAAGCAGGGAGCCTGTGAGTTCAAGGCCTGCTTGGTCTACATAGTGAGTTCCAGACTAGCCAGAGGTACATAGAAAGACCGTGTCTCAAAATTTAAAGAAAAAAAAATCCAAATGCTGGTCACTCAGTCAGTGCAGTGCTTGCCCTGCATGCACATCCTGTGTGAAGTCCTCTGAGCTGTGTAAAACTGGGTGTGGTGGTATCTTAATGGTATATTAATCCCAGCACTCTCAGTCAAGGCAAGATGATCAGAAGTTCAAGGTCATCTTCAACTATTTAGCAACTTTGTGGGGCTAGCCTGGGCTGTGAGACTCTGACTCTCTCTCTTTCTCTCTCTCTTTCTCTCTCTCTCTCTCTCTCTCTCTCTCTCTCTCTCTCTCTCTCACACACACACACACACACACACACACACACACACACACACACACACACACCCCTGGACTAGAAGTGAAGCTCAGTTATAGAACACTTGCCTGGCATGGAAAGTTCATGAGTTCAATGCCTAAGAGAGAGAGAAAAAAAAGTGAACTCTGCCAAAAAAAAAAAAATGCTGGCTGTAATTCACTAAGAAAATTACTGGTCCGATTAACTAGATTTAAGATGGAAGTACCTGTGCTGGAGAGATGGCTCAGCAGTTAAGATCATTTGCTGCTCTTGCAGAGGACTGGAGTTCCATTTTGAGCACTAATGTTAGCCTGTAACTCCAGATCCAGAGGAACTGACTCCCTCTTCTGGCCTCTTCATACCCCCACAGAGATGCACTCACACATAGGTAAATAAAAAGAAAACACGTTTATAAATGTTGAAGTTGTATTTGTAGTAACATGGATGGGTGTACATGGATATCATAAACTTAGTGTTTGTTTCTGTTAGACCCTAAGGAGTAGAAAACAGTTTATTGGGCAGAGACTTCCAGTTCCAAAATGGTGGACTGAATAGGCACTCCCTTGCCAAAGGAAATCTGGCCATTTTAAAATGAACTAAGTGGAAAGCTGCATTACAGCACTCTGAATGCACCTGAGATACGGACCTCACAAGGAGGCAGAGAGAATAAGAGAGCCTGAGGGCCAGTGAGATGGCTCAGTGGAGAAAGGCTCCTTCCACCAAAACCTGAGTTTGCTCCCCAAGACCCACACGATAGAAGGCAAGGGCTGAATCCCGCAAGTCACCCTCTGACTCACATCTGTGCCATGTTATGTGCAGATGCACACACACACAATAATAAATGTAACTTCTTTAAAAGAACAATGACTTTTTCAAAAAGAAAGAGACTGCTAAAAAAAATATGCTGAGAAAACCCTTCAAAATACAGCATGGTGTGGCAGGAAAGTCTGACATTGTATAAAGAGCTACAATACCTCATATTGATCTAGCAGGCAACTTAAGAGAAAGTAAGAATGCAGGAGAAGGGATATTTGCAAAGAAAAGCAACTGGTGGTTCCCTAAAACTAAAGAAATATCCTTGAACTCAGAAATCTCATCAAGTGGGAGGGAGGGATGCTTTTAAATAGGTACATGGGAAGGGATGCATGGATATTTGCAGAGTGTTCAGGGCAGTATCTAGCACATAGCTAATACTGTCTGAGCAAGCCATGCACAGAACAGCATTCGTGATGAAAATTCTTAGATTAGATTACTAGACTGGTCTGGGGAATTCTTTAACCTAGTGATGGTTACTGTCTAAATTTGAGTTTCTACTGCTGTGAAGAGACACCATGACCATGGCAACTCTTATAAAGGAGAACATTTAATCAGGGCTGGCTTACAGTTCAGAGGTTTAGTTCACTATCATCATAGCAGGAAGCAAGGCAGCATGCAGGCACACATGGGTTGGAGAGATAGCTGAGAGTTCTGCAGGCAACAGGAAGTGAACTATATTCCACACTGGGTGTAGCTTGAGCTTATGAGACCTCAAAGCCCACCTCTGCAGTGACACACTTCCCCCAACTAGGCCACACCTCCTAATAGTGCCACTTCCTATGGGCCAAGCATTCAAACACATGAGTCTATGGGGCCATACCTATTAAAACCACCACAGTTACCCAGAAAGGGCAACTTGTTAGGGCACCTGAACACCAATACTGATTTCTCCCTAGATATGAATATGAATTTTTGAGTGACAACATTGGATACAAAACTCATGAGCTCCTTTCCTTTAGAGATGGTGTACTGGTTTCTTTTGTGCTACTTAGATCAAACATTGCAGCCAAAAGCAACTTCAGGGTGGAAAGGCTTTATTTGATTTATACTTCCAGGTCACAAACTGTCATTGTGGAAAGTCAGGGCAGGAACTGAAGGGGGGAACATGGAGGCAGGAATCATGGAGGAATATTGCTTGCTGGCTTGGTTTAGCTAGCTTTCTCAGATAGCCCAGGACTACCAACCTAGGGTTAGCACTGCCCAGGGTGGGTTGGGCCCTTTGACATCATTTAATAATCAAGACAATCCCCACTGACTTGCCAACAGGCCAATCTTAACTAGGCAGTCAATCAAGACTTTCTTATCAGGCGTCTCTGGGCCATGGCAGGTTGAAAATTAAGACTAACCAGGACCAAGGAGCCATATATTAAATCCTTTCCACTGTAATGTAAATCATCATGAAAGAGTTCTGATATAACACAACATTAGCTCGGGAATGCAGTGAACAAGCTTCAAGCACTCACTGCACTCAGCATGGCCTCTGGGAGGCCCGGTGGAAGCTTCTCGGTGTAGAAAGCCAAGCTGACCTCTAACAGATGTGTTGTGGTCTCTGTGTGCTAGCTCACATCCAACGGGAGACAACAGTGGTGTCTACTCAACCAACATCACTGATTAAAGGAAGCATCAGTGCCCAGCTGCTGACTGCACCTCAGCACTACCCAGAAAGCCTTAGCCAAACCAATAAGAACATGAAATGAGAACTTGGATTTGGAAAGAGGAAACAAAACTGTTCTTTGCCTACATAACTGATCACATGGGAAAAGCCAAAGAATTTACAGAAAAAGGTCAACGACAAATGGTAGTAAAAGCAACCGCTGTATAACAATCAACAATTATTGGTAGAGGGCTCTTGTTCAGCATGTTTGAAGCCCTGAGTTCAATCCCCAACACTGACAAAATGTTAAGAACTTAACAGAATTCAGTCATGCTAGCACACACTTTAACCCCAGCATTTGGTAGGCAGGAACAGGTGGATCTCTGAGGCCTGAGCTACATAGTAAGTCCCAGGCCAGCCAGAGCTACACAGTTAGACCCTATCTCCCAACAAACTAACAGAAACAGTCAATAGAATCCCCATGTCCCATCGAAAACAAATAGAAACAAAAGTAAAAGAAAAGGTCTGGCTCCGCTAAGAACCCGGTCAGATGGACTAGGAGCAAACCAGACAAGGACAACATAGCTCGGGGCTCCTGCAGTCAACACAGCAAGACTCATGAATAAGTGGAGAACCTGAGTCATGCCCACAGTGGGAAGAGTCGATGTTATCAGGATCCCAACACCCTCCCCAATTAATCTCCAAATTTAAAATGCTTTCATAAAATTGTTGAGAGAACTAACTCTTCTGGTGCTTGGTGAAATGAAAACAAAGAACAGCAGCACTTCATTTGAGTAAAATGAAACAGAAGGTCTGTTTCTAACAGATGCAGCCACAGTAGCTACGACGGTGTCCCACCATCCCAGGGCTCAACAAATCCACCAGACACTCCCTAGAGAGAGAGCCAGAGTAACTGTGGGTCTGTAGGGACCTGAAGCAATAGCAGCACCTCTGAAAGTTGGTCAGGAATGGAGAAAATAGTCCATAAATGGTTCTCCTAGGTTTAGATTCTCGCCTCATACAAAAACTTCAATTGGCCCTGGAGAGATGGCTCAGCAGGGAACGCCAATTGTCCCTCTTGCAGAGGACTGGAGTTCAGTTGCAGAACCCACATCAGGTGGCTCATGACAACCTGTGACTCTCACTCCAGGGCCTTTGATGCCCTCTGCTGGCTGATAGGCACATACTCACCTGGAGATACCTGCACATTTACATAAAAATAAAGATTTTAAGTTAGATCATTGATAGATACTTGAGGCTTAATCTCCAAATTTTAAAATGCTTAGCTCCTAATGAAATGGTTGTGATAATTGCCAGTGACTGCTCAGCGCCTGAAAAGTCAATCAGGTGTAAGTATGCTTCCTAATGGAGGTGTGGGTCACAGGGAAATGACCTTACCAAAGCACTCAGACCTGAGTGTGAGCACATGTCTGTGTCTAAGCCTTCCTTCACAAGTCCAGAGTCTGGGAAATCTAGTGGGGCAAACAACCTGGTTGTGTCAACGAATACATTGTAGTGGGCGGTAAAGAGGCAGAGGGGGACATATAATTAAAGGGAATTTAGGACACACATCATTGCTGTGAAGTGGAACCCTCATTTGAATGCTGAATCAAGCTACAAGCTATCAACTACCAATATGTAACAGTGGGGGGGTGCACTGTTATCTGTATATGCACACTTGAAAAATTTGAACAGCTATTAGAAATTAACATCTTAGCTGTGATAGTTGTTGAGTCTTTAGGAATCATGATTGAGAGACACATGCTAAAATAAGTGCAGCAAAAATTGTCACCTGGTATTTGCTTCAAAATCATCGAGGCTACATGAGGAAATGGGTAAGACAAGATAGCCACACAAGGAGTGTTTATGTTTTCGTTTGTCCACAAAGGGGAAAACTGCATATGATAAACGCGAACAGTGAACCTAGCTAATCAACCAGCGTGTTCTACCAGCCTCTACGTATGTTTTAGAACGACACAATAATGCTGTTTGGAAACTAAACTGGACAAATGGCTGTCCAAGTCTCTTGTTAGCTGAAGCAGCATAAAGAAGATGAAAGCAGCCAGGCTTCTGTGGTAATGGAGACCGGAAATATTCTCACATGTAAAATGTGTTTCTTCACTCAGAGCGAGTTCAGCTAAGGATCTGTGCAGGCCCTGGTCCTGCCTGCAGGCAGCAGCTTTCCCTGAGCAGACTCTGTAGTCCTAAAGCCCATTTGATACCCTCTATTCAAGCACCCTAACCCTCTGGGGAATACAGCCTTTATTTCTGCACCCTTTTCTTTCTTATGTATTCATTCATTTCTTTTGAGACAGGGTCTCACTGTGTAACTCTGGCAGCTTGTAACTTGCTATGTAGACCAGACTGGCATCCAATTTATAGAGATCCACCTGTCTCTCCCTGCCCAATGCTGGGGACAGACGTGAACCACCACACTCAGACTTTGATTTATTTTGAATTATGTTTATTTGTAGTGGGCGTGGAGAATATGTACACCTGCATGCACATACCCACAGGGACCAGAAGAGGGCATCAGATCCCTTGGAACTGGAGTTACTGGTGGCTGGAGACTGCCTGACACTTGTGCTCATATACACTCCTAACCCTTGAGCCATCTCTCCAACCCTCCTTTTCTTACACACATTCAGCTGCCCTTAACCTTCTAGTCGTCCTGCTTCTATAGCTACAAATATCCTCCATTCCGCTGGTCCCCTGGGCCAGTTTCTCTCCACCCACTGGGTCTTACTCACCAGCTCCTGCAACCACTTATGAAATAACCATCCTGAGGCTTAACATTAATTACATACTCTTTGGCCTATTAGCTCAGGCTTCTTACTAACTAACTCACTTTTATATCTTAAATTAACCCATTTCTATTATTTTACATTTTACCACAAGGCTCATGGTTTGTTACCTCTTGCTTCTTGGGCAGCTACATGGCATCTGCCTGACTCCACCTTCTTTCCTCTTCTATCTCTGCTTGGGCTTCCCACCTTGTTCTATTCTGCCCTGCCATAGGCCAAAACAGCTTCTTTATTAACCAATGCTAATAAAACACATTCGCAGCATACAGAGTGGGATCCCACTTCCCTCTGCATAAGCAGTCCACCTTTGCTTTCTCTAAACATAGCCCACAGTACAGCAACTGTGCGCTTGCTGTAACCATCCTGTCTTGTCAGAATCACAAGACCTCTGACTCAGCCCTCCAGGATTCTGGTCCAAGTGGATATGTGACATGAGCCACACACATCTATCCCAATCATGTACCACTTGGAGATGGTTATTGTCTAACTCTGAGTCATCACAGAGTATAGTGTATGGTGAACCCCTTAGGAAACAGTGGTGAGAGGCTTTGGGAAGGCAGCTAAATTCACTCCTGGCCAACAGAGAACTGATTCCACTTAAACAGACAGTGGCTGTAGGGTTGATTATGTCCCAAGTCCTTCTCCAGACCTGGAGCCTCATGTGCTCGAGGCGCTGAATGCCTGTGGGGAAGGATACACTGAGCTGGCACCCAAAGAAGCATGAAGAAGGGAAATGTGAGCTTAAAAGGGGTAGTTAGGACCTTGGACAAATTTCCGAACTGCATAAAACCAGTAAATACATTGGAACACTATCTATCTTGCCTTGCCATTGAACTTGGGTTGTCACGCTGGAAAGCCTGGTATTCAATGGGACACAAAAGTAAAGGAAAGGTAGAAGCATCCTCTGCTGGGTACACCACCCTTCCCTGATGTCCATCCACACCAATGGCATCTGAGAAAACAGCACTGAAAGAAGCAGTTCCCACCTGAGGACAATAGCATCTTTCCAATACCCCCTTAGCTGCCACACATGGAAAAACCACTTTGAGTGACTTTTTCTATTGAATGACTGAACACTGAAGACAGAATGCCTGTCACTATGCTTATTCATTTCAGGATCCCAAGACCCTTCCAGTGCAGGATGGAATGAAGGATGGATGGATGGATGGATGGATGGATGGATGGATGGATGGATGGATGGATGGATGATGGATGGATGATGGATGGATGAATGGATTGATGGATAGATGATGGATGGATGGATGGATGATGGATGGATGAATGAATTGATGGATGGTTGGATGGATGGATGGATGGATGGATGGATGGATGATGGATGGATGAATGGATTGATAGATGGATGAATGGATGGATGATGGATGATGGATGGATGGATAGATGATGGATGGATGAATGGATTGATGGATGGATGATGGATGGATGAATGGATTGATGGATGGATGGATGGATGATGGGTGGATGATGGATGGATGATGGATGGATGGATGGATGGATGGATGGATGGATGGATGGATGGATGGGTAGATGGATGGATGACCACATGAATAGATTTCCTAACTACTGTTAGATACCCCTAAGTCCCACTGAAATGTCAGGCCTAAATCCCAGCCCAGTGATCCTAGATTCAGACTACAGAGAACCTGAAACATACTCATCAAGTTATAGTCTAAGCAGGCAGACCTGAAAGCACCATGCTTCTAAAACCTCATTCTGTATAGCATGAAACTGGGACCTTCGGGGACTGTGCCCAACATCGTCTGGTTCAGTCAGGTCTCTCAGTATCTCATCTCTGTGAATCCAGAGGTTACTCTCTAATTAACAGCTCTTCTCTCCCACCCCACCCCTACCTTTATTAGGCCATTCCACCAACTTCGTGGTGACGGTCCTCTTACCCTCCAAGCGGCCCAGTGACTACTGGATTGCCAAGGGATCCGCGCTGCTCTGCCAGCTGAGTGAGTGATCGGGGGCCGTGCTAATCCAAAGGTCCTCTCTGATGGGGAGAAAGTGACTTCTAACCTGACCTAAGTGTAACTGCTGCAGCTGTTGTTTCTCCCATGACTGAAAATAAAGTGGTTTGAGTTGTTCCTCTTGGAAATCCCAGCTATGATGTGGAGGTGGCGGATTCACACATCCCCTAGTAAACGCACTCCCCAACTCCATGTGGAAGGCAGACTGCTTCTCTTCAGTGTGTGGCTCAGAGCCCTGGGAAGAACAAGGAGTCGGCTCCTTCTTCACACAGGCTCCCTTCCTTGTCACACTTGTATGAGAGCCCAGAGTGCATGTTAGACACATGGCCCCAGATACTTCTGTTTCTAGACTTAAATAAGGCTCTCAAAAGCCCAACATGTAGAAGGCTAGTCCAGTAACAGCAACAACCATCAGGGGTGTCCAACCTTTTGACATTCTGACATGACATTGTCACCCACACAATTGAGAACTGTGCAATCAAATTCATTGTGCAAAATTAGTGGGGGGAAAAGTATTATTAATGTGTGTGCAGTATATGTTTGTGTTCATGTATGTATGTGTATGTCAGTATGGGTACATGCATGCTACCACAGTGCATAGGTGAAGGTCAGACGGCAATCCTCACTTTGAGACAGGGTCTCTCTCATTAACAGCTGCATATACCAGCATAGCTGGCCCATGAGCAGTCCCAGAAGGAGTGGCCTGGGATTTCAGACATGCTACTATGTCTGGCTTTTATGTGGGTTCTCAAGACTTCAGCTCAGGCTATCAGGCTTCTGTGGCAACAACTCTATGCACTGAACCATCTCTGTCATCCTAAACCTTACACTTAAGAATGAACAGTGCCAAAATTGGCCACATTCCAATCGGGTGCATCTGAGCCCAGGAAATGACTGGGAAGGAGTCCATGAAAGTCTCCAGAGGGACTGAGAGGACGGTTTGTTTGCTGTGGGAACTTGAGGACTTGGATTTGGCTCTCGGATATCTACATAAAAGCCGGGCTTAGAGAATCTATAACCACAATGCTAGGAGCAAGGACACAGAGACGAGAGGGTCCCTTGTGTTCACTGGACAGCAGCCTAGCCAACTGGATGAGCTGCAGGGTCACTGAAAGACCCTGTCCCAAAAAGTAAAGTCGAGCATGACAGAGGAAACCCAAGGTCAACCTGCACCTGCATGCACACACACGCACACACACACATGCGCACACACACGCAGGCACACGCGCACACCAGGAAAGGAAGGGATCCAGAGCTTACAATCCAGGCAATCAAGCTCCGCTAAATCAGATGAAGGATAATCAGTAATACTCTTCTTAGTCCCACCCAATCTTGGACAACCGTTCTGAGGTTTTGTGAGTCACTGCAAGGCCCAGGAGAACAGAAAGGGACCAACAGGTAAGAAATGCTGATCCCACTTCGGGCACAGTCAAGGCAGTTAATTCTACACTTACCAGTTCACTTGCATTCTCCGTAAGAGACCCAGTAAACATATAAATACTAAATAACATAGAAGGAGAAGGTAGAGTAAAACCTGCTTTTTTGTACAAACAAAGCCAGCCCATCCCCCAATGCCTTGGTCAGGGTTTCTATTGCTGTGAAGAAACACCAGTGCTGCACACCCATAGTTCCAACATACAGGAGGATGAGCGGGAGGATCCCAAGTTCAAGACCAGCCTGGGCTACATAACAAGACCCTGTCTCAAAGAAAACAAAAAATTCTCCTTCTCGAATGGGTCTATCAATGTCAGACCAGACTGTGAAGTGCAGAGACCAAAGGTTTGGCCTGGATCCTCTAGTTACTGTAAAAGGGTGTGTCTGTCCTGGAAGCTAGCATTAGCACCCAGAGCACAGGAGTTCAGAGGGACAGGCAAGCCTCCATGGACACCATCTGGCTGTGGTGAGAGTTTCCATGGAAAGGAAGCTGCAGCTAGGGCCAGAGGGATGGTCTGTCTGTGACAGGGGCCTGGAGCTATAGACATTAAGAGGCAAAGACAAAGACTCTATGCACAGTGGGAACCATGGCCGTTTCCCACCCCCAGTGCCCACACAGTGACTTTTTATCTCCCTTCTTCAAAGATAGAAATGTGTGTTAATACACTACCATGGCATGTTGGGCCATTTCCACCAGAAACCAAATGACGGAACATTAAGATAGCTAACTGTCCCGAGGTTTAGTGAGTGCTAAGAGCTTTGATAAAGGAAGCCCAGCTCAGAGTTCTCCCATCCTTAGCGTCTGGTGATCTTGGGCACAGATCTAGCTGTCTGAGAACAGCCGGGCCATGAGGATTCCTCCCTGGCTCTCTGCCCCCCTCACCTACCCTAGTCTGTGCCTGTGTGAACACTGTGTAAACATGCCAAGCCAAGACAGGACAAGGTTATGGGCCCATGACCTCAGGCTCACCAGGTCCTTCAGCTCAGATGAGGAATAAAACCACTAAACCCATGATCACCTTGAAAGGAAGTGGCCTGAGTTGAAATTACTACAGATGGAAGCTTTTTGGGGGGGAGGGAAAGGTTTATTTGGTTTACATTTCTACATTGCTGTTCATCATCAAAGGAAGTCAGGGCAGGGACTCAAACAGGGCCAGAACCTGGAGGCAGGAGCTGATGCAGAAGCCATAGGGCAGGGGATGTTTCTTTTTTATATATATTATTTTATTTTTCATTCAAAAAAATTTACACTTCCTCCCCTTCTCCCAGTCCCTTCCCGCTCCCCCACTAACCCTCCTCCCTCCCCCTGCTTCCTTAAGAGGGGGCAGGGTACCCTGCCCTGTGGGAAGCCCAAGGCCCTCCCCCCTCCATCCCGGCCTAGGAAGGTGTGCATCCATATAGACTAGATTCCCAAAAAGCTAATACATGCAGAAGAGATAGGTCCCAGTGCCATTGTCATTGGCTTCTCAGTCAGCCCCCACTGACAGCCACATTCAGAGATTCCGGTTTGATCATATGCTCATTCAGTCCTGGTCCAGCTGGATTTGGTGAGCTCCCATTAGATCAGGCACACTGTCTCAGTTGGTGGACCAGCCTCTCCCAGTCCCGATTTCCTTGCTCATCTTCTCCCACCTTCTGCTCTTCGACTGGACCTTGGGAGCTCAGTCCATTGCTCTGATGTGAATGTGGGTCTCTGTCTCTATCTCCATCCATCGGACGAAATTTCTATGGTGATGATCAAGATATTCATCAGTGTGACTATGGGACAAGGCTAGATCAGGCACCTTCTCCTACAGAGGGAAACTGAATAGTCCATCAGTGGAGGAAGGTTAAAGAGGCAGTGAGACATGGACTAGTCCTTTTACCTAGCTGTCTCCAGGTTGCCAGCTTTTGTGCATTTAAAACTGAAATTTGGGCCTGGGCTTGATGACCAAAAGCACTTGCTGCTCCTGTTGAGGACCTAGGTTCAATCCCAGTGCCTACATTAGCACAACCTTTTATAAAAGCCAGTTTCATGTGGAGCCAATGCCATCTCCTGGCCTCCATGGGCACCTGAACACACGGTGGGTACACCTACAGCCAGGTGCATACACATAAAAGTAAATAATCTTTAAAAATACAAGTCACACAGGACAGCAGGGGCCCCTTCAGTCCTTTCAATACCCCGTCCCCATTGCCATGGGCATAAAATCATGACCTTCCCTTCTTGTTTATGTCTCTGGACATCTCATGCCACTGAATGTTTTTCTTCTAAGGCTGCAGCCAGAACTGCTTCAGCTCGCAATCACAAGGACACTCCCTCCAGGACAGACTTTCGCTCAGTCCCCTGTGCCCCAGATCTCCGACTCCCTCATCATCTGCCTGATGTTTGCGAAGCACCTACGTGGCTCCGGGTCTCTCCATCTGCTGATTCAGACTCTGCAGACTTCACTCGGTCTGGTTTCTGCTCAACATTGGCTAGAAGCACACTTCCTCGGGGAGGCTCTTCCTAAACCCACACCATAGCTAGTCCCCTCCAACACGCTCACATGCATACACACATGCCTTGAAAATTACTAACTCAGAATCTGGCTTCCTCACCAGACTGTGCACTGTGAAGGCAGGACCAATGTCTCTCCCGTTCACCCATCATGCATAGCATGCAGGCAGCCATAAGCACACCAAGCTTGGGCCAAGGGACCCTGGATTCCAGCCTCTCTGGTGCAGTTCTTCCAGAGCGTACTGCCCTCCAGATCCACTCTTCTAGCCCAGCAAGTACAGCCAGCTGCTCTAATATGTGCTTTCTTTGATCTCCGGTTCTGGTAAGCACACTCATCTCCACAAGGCTTCCGGCTCCAAATAGGTACAAAATTGTCACGGAACTTCAATGGGAAAAGGGCTGAAAAGCCGAGTTCTTTGTGAGTTTTATTCTCACCTCATTCACCTTATAACAGACCCTTCCACACATCCATATTTATTCTAACAGGTATAAACGTGTAGCTTTTGCCCAGGGTTGAAGCAACTATGGACAGACATCTGGAGAAGGCCACCCCGTGAGGGGCCTCCCATCTCTCCCAATGTGAGGGACTTTTAAGAAGCCCTGGGCTAGCCTTTCTGAAAGCCTTTCTATCCTGTGACCCTCCCTTCTATCTGTGGCATTTCACCTTCTGGGAGGATGCTGAATTCAGCCTGCACCCTCTGTCCTCAGTCCCTCCGTTCCTTCTCTTCCTCTGATGTTCACACACATTGCCCAGCTCTAACCTGGCACAAAGACTGTGTCAGTGACACCTGCTGGTTCCCATCTCTCCAAGGCAGTGTCCTTCTGTAAAGGGACATGTTGTAGGACAATTCTATATTCTATCAATTATGTTTTAAATAAACACTGATTGGCCATTAGCCAGACAAGATGTATAGGTGGGACAACCAGACAGGAAGTAGAGGCGGGGCAAGGAGAATAAGAGAATTCTGGGAAGCAGGAAGCTCCCTCAGCAGTCCTGCCCAGACCACAGAAGAAGCAGGATGTGACCTGCCCTGCTGAAAAAGGGCCATGTGGCTAACATAGAAAAGGATAATGGGCTAATATAAGTTATAAGAGCTAATATGAAGGGCAGACATAGCATGACCAAGCGTGTCTTCCATAATCATGACCAAGATTTTAGGACACCTAGAACTGGCATGTGAAGTGGGGCAGAGAGAAACCTAGAGACTAACAGACCCACACTGCAGGGCTCAGATTACATAAAGAACTGGACAGGAACCTGTGATTCAGACACATGTGTTCTACCCATCATTGAGTGGATTCATTAAGATGTTAATAAAAGTTAATATATAAAGGGGATGGGCTGGGCGGTGGTGGCGCACGCCTTTAATCCCAGCACTCAGGAGGCAGAGGCAGGCAGATCTCTGTGAGTTCGAGGCCAACCTGGTCTACAAGAGCTAGTTCTGGGACAGGCACCAAAGCTACAGAGAAACCCTGTCTCAAAACACCAAAAAGGGGGGGGGGGATGGGAGCGCAACAAAACAAACAGGGCTTATCTGTTTTCTATTTTATTTTTAAAGATTTGCTTTATTCTTATTTGCATCCATGTGTGCACGTGTGTGAGTGTGTGTGTGATGTGTGTGCGCGCATGTGTGTGGGGTGTGTGTGCGTGTGTGCACTCACACACAGAGATCAGAAGAAGGAGTCTGAGTCCTGTGAGCAGTAGTGACAGGCAGTTGTGAGCCATCTGCCGTGGGTGCTGGGAACTAAACTTCAGTCCTCCGCAGGTACACCGACCATTCTTAAGCACCAAACCATCCTCCAGCCCCTTATTTTTTTTTTTTTTTTGTTAATTAGAAATTTTTTCTTTTTCTTTCTTTTTTTAAGTGTGTGCGCATGTTTGTTTGTGTGTGTGTGTGTGTGTGTAGATGTGTGTTTGCATGAGTCGGAGGTTAAGTATCAAACTCTACCTTATTCCTTGAGGCGGGCCCTCTCACTGAATCCAGAGATCACTGTCTCTGTTGTGCCAGCACTTAGACCTGACATCACAGACATGCGCCGCTACAACCGGCTTTTCACGTGGAGATTAGGGATCTGAGATCCTCAGACGTGCACAGCAAACACTTTACCTCCTGAGCCACCTCCCCAGCCCCGAACTTCAACTCTCTGATCCACAGTGTGGTGTAACCCTCTGTGAGAGGAAGAGCACGTGCCTGGTCTCCCAAACACACTAGAAACCCACACGACAGGAGCAAGGGCTCACTGGAACATCGCTGGATACAGCCAGATTCAAGGAACCCTGCTCAGCCGCGACTTCTCCCTGGCACTGGCGACCTGGCGAGGGAATAGAGGATGTTGGCGTCAGCTGGAATTGGGATTCTCCAGACTCTACCAAGCTACCGACAACAGGAGGGATCCTCTAGAACTTCCTGCCCACTCTTCCCAGGAGTATACTGATGTATAATCTCCACAGCTCCTCCTCCATCCACTGATTATAATCTCCACAGCGCCTCCTC
>PVIU01003109.1:85427-153549 GCA_004026605.1 Ondatra zibethicus
TCCTCCTCCATCCACTGATGTAATCTCACAGCTCCTCCTCCATCCACTGATGTAATCTCACAGCTCCTCCTCCATCCACTGATGTAATCTCACAGCTCCTCCTCCATCCACTGATGTAATCTCCACAGCTCCTCCTCCATCCACTGATGTAATCTCCACAGCTCCTCCTCCATCCACTGATGTAATCTCCACAGCTCCTGAGTGATCATCTCTCACAGCTACTCGTCCATCCCATCTCATAATCCTGTGCAGAAGTTTTATTTGCTGATTTCTTCTCTCCTTTACTAAAAAGTACAATCTGACCCATCTGCACAGTGACTGAACTCTTTAGCAAGACATTGTCAACTCCCTAGAGACAACACATTTGCGGGTTCAAACCAGCAAAGGCCTCGCTACAGCCCCAGTCCATCTTTCCCAGAGAGCCAGGGAGGCAATGGCAGTGTTGGAGTCCCTCCTGTGGGTAAAGGCCATCCATCGTCCTGGGTTACTGTGCAACCATAGAAATTTATGTAGATTGGCTAATTCAAAGAGAATTGAAATAGAGAGTCCAAAATGAAATGAATCTTTGGGATCTTCCTGCTACATCTTCATGTGACAGAGAGCAGAAAAGCCATCGAGCCTAGTGCTGTGTGAGGCCCCTCCCCCGCCTCTTTTTTTGTGATAGTCTCATAGTTCAGACTGGCCTCAAACTTGCTATGTAGATGAAGATAGCCTTGAGTTTTTGATCCTCCACCTCTGCTTCTTGAATGCTGGGATAATAGGCATGTGCCATCAGTGTGTGTGGCACTAGGGATGACGTCCAGGGCTTCATGTATATTAAGCAAGCACTCTACCCACTGGGCTACATCCATGGCCTTGTATGAGCCCCTTGCCTAAGAACTTTAATCCCACCCCTATGGAAGAGATGTCATGGCCTGAGTCCCTCTGTCCCACGGCACAATACCTAGATTTTGGAGATGAATCCTGAGACCACGGCACCCCTCATTTCCCTGGTTTTTCTAATAGTTCCTGTTCCTGTCGGCACCTTTAACAAGAGATTAGGGACAGATCCTCTTGGGTAAAATTTCCTGTCCTACTTTACTTTCTGTTGCTATTACTCTAACCAGAAGCAGTTTTGGTGGGAAAATGGCTTATTTCATCTCACACTTCCATGTTCTGTCCTCTGTTGAAAGAATCCAGGGGGAAACTTCAGGAGAAGAAACCATGGAGGAACTCCAGGCAATAACCTGGAGAAGAAACCATGGAGGAACACTGCACGTCGGATTTCTCTTGGGCTCACTCACATTCTGTACAGCACAGGAACACCTGGCTAGGGATGGCGCTGCCCACAGCGGCCTGAGCCCTCCTGCATCAATTAATAAAATCAAGACGATCTCCCATAGACATGCCCATAAGGCCAATCTTATCTATTCAGCTCCTCAGGCGAGTGTTTTCTCTAAGATGACTCTAGACCAGTGGTTCTCAACCTCTGGGTTGACCCTTTCACAGGAGTTGCCTAAGACCATTGGAAAACACAGATGTTTACATTACAATTCATAACAAGTGTCAAAATTATAGTTATGAAGTAGCAATGAAAATAATTTTATGGTTGGGGGTCATCACAACATGAGGAACTGTACTAAAGGGTCGCGGCCTTAGGAGGGTTGAGAAGCACTGTGCTAGACTGTATCAAGTTCACAGTTAAAGCTAATTTCCCAGCATCTCCTTCCTCCTGTCCCTGCAGAAGCCCTTCCCGCCTCTCCTAGGATCTCCTCATTGATCTATTGGCCAGCCTCTTCTGTCCACAGATCTCTGAGCTGGGCAGTGTTCTCTCAACTTCCCTTCCCTCTTCAGATGACACACCAGAGCTAAGCTAACAGTCCCCTTGGTAGTGCATGGTCACAGCCAAGACAGAGAGATGGGCACACCCAAAGGCACATGCCAGTTATGGTCATTCTATTATGCTGGGCTGACACAATGGCTCAGCAAGTGAATGTGCCAGCAGCCAACCCTGATAACCTGAGTTTGAGTTCAATCCCCAGGACTCACATGGTGGAAAAAGAGAACCAACTCCCACAAGATTTCCTCTGACCTCCTCACCCACAGACGTGCACTCACACATGCAAATAAACGTAAAATAAAACTGTGATGTCATGATTAGAGCCTACGCAAAACCACAGAAAACTGCACTCCGATTTCAGTGGGAAGACAAGCCTGCAGAGGGGGGTGATGGGAAGTGATGGGGCACACCATCAGGCGTGCAGACTTAGCCTCAGATTCTGTCTCAGTCCAACATAGCCAGACCAACTTCGCAAAGTCTGACAGACGTAAACCTGTTGGTGGGCTTTGCCAGCCTCCCAAAGGCACTCCAGAGAAGCCTACACTGCCTATTTTCTATTTGTTTTAAATCTTGCTTATGGTTTTCTTGGCACTGAGAGTGAACCATTTATTCTGAGATATGCAAACTGAAGGAGATGGTGAAACATGAGCTTGACAAACTCCAGGGGCCTTTGAAGCAGCGAGAGATGTCTTAGCGAACACACCCTGAAGTTCCTTCCCTGCAGCAATATCTGACAGCTGCTGAGGGCTGAGATGATGTGGACGGTACACAACGCTGCTCTCTGGGATGCTTCCCTGGAACTGCCAAAGATGGCACCACAAACCCCTGTGTATGGGACATGGATGATGCCAAAGAAGTAAGATGGTAGATTTTCCTGGTGGTCCACAAGAAATAATTCAACTCACTTTGCTCAAAATAAAATAGCCAATGTTATATACACTATGGGAGAGTACGGTGGGTCAGGAACCTGGGAAGGAAACATAACTAAAACACACAAACTACTACAGGATTAAAAAAGCTTCTGAGTCTAGAGAGATCTGCCTTCCCAAAGCCGAATTCTGTTTTCCAGCCTCCATTTCAGCATTCTTTCCATTCAAACTTCAACTCAGGGGGGAAACCCATGCCTGCTCTATTGATGAGCTGCCCAGGAAGAAAAGGGGAGTCCAAAGGATGCCAAGGGTGTACCAGGCACCAGTTGAGACTCAGCTGAAGAGCTAGGCCCCAGGTAGACTTGATGGCCTGTGTCTTTAGAGTTCTCAGGGCAGAGGTTCTTGCTGTGTCTGTGTTGGAGTCACTTGCAAAGCTTTGAAGTCCATGAGCACCTGGGTCCTGCACAGACTAATCAGAATATCTGGACATAGGAAGCCATTCCGTTAACTCACACGTGAAATCTCCCAGTGTACCTCCATGGTTGAAACCACACTGCCAGTAAGCACCTCACAGCTGGCTCCTGTCCTGTAGGACATTGACTGTCTGCTGTATTTCTCTTGTACAAAGCCTCCTGGCTCAACAGCAGCAAGCTCGATTCCCCCAGCAGCCTCAGAGGCTGAACAGTGTGTGTGCTCTGTAAGGCCAGGTTTAGCTCTTTGTCTTGCAGCATCTCTCAGCAGACATTAAGTATTCATTTATGAAAAGGTGCTACTTAAAGGAGTGCCCAGGACAGCTCTCAGAGTTCAAGCATAAAGGTCAGACATACAAGAGGGTGAACTATACATCACACAATTCAGAGATGGAAAAGTTAAAGGAAAGAATGGAAGTACATGCCCTTTACAAAAGGCATTGACTTCTGGACCCTTTTCTGTAAGATGCTTGTCTGGGTTGTGTATGTGTATGTCAATGTACAATCTGTTCTCATTATTTATGGCTTGTTGCATAAAGTTGCTACAAACATTGAGTTAGTAAATTCTGAACCATTGCTCTCTGGGGGAAATAGAAGGCTGGGTTCCTCTCAGTCTCTGGTTTTGCCACTCTGCATCAGTCAATCAAAGCACACTCCTAATTTATGTGCTTCTGCTTCAAGGCTCTCTGTTCAGAACGTCCTGTCAAAGCTCAATGCTGGTGCTTTCTCTCTAGGTACCTAACACCCTTCTGCTTAGGACACAGCCAGCTTTCCTGAGCCACACTTGGAGTCATTTCACAAAGTAAAATCACCAACCCAAAAAAGGCAAAACATGTATGTTAGCAGGCCACAAGAGGCTGGGAACACTGCTCAGTTAGTGGGTTGCTTGCCTAGCATGTGGGAATCCTTGGCTTTTGATTACGTTGGAGCACACCCATAATCCAAACACTGGGAAAGTGAAGGCAGGTAGGTTGAGAGTTCAAGTCATCCTTGGTCACGTAGCAGGTTTGAAACCAGCCTGGGCTGTAGGAGATTCTGATAGATAGATAGATAGATAGATAGATAGATAGATAGATAGATAGATAGATAGATAGATAGATAGATAGATAGATAGATGATAGATAGATAGATAGATGATAGATAGATAGATGATTGATAGATACATAGATGATAGATACATAGATGATTGATAGATTATAGATGATTGATAGGTAGATAGATGATAGATAGATAGATAGATGATAGATAGATAGATAGATAGATAGATAGATAGATAGATAGATAGATAGATAGATAGACAGATAGTCCTAGTTACTTTCGTGTTGCTGTGATAAAGCATCAACAAGCCTGAGGAGGAAAAGATCTGTTTCAGTTTACAGCTTAAAGTTCATCATGAAATGGAAATCAGGACAGAAGCTCAAGGCAGAAACTTAGATTCAGGAACTAAAGCAGAGACTGATGTGGGATTCCCCTCTGTATGCTGTGAATATGATTGGTTAATAAAGGAACTGCTTTGGGCCTATAGCATAGCTATAGGGGAACAGAGGTAGGTGGGGAAAACTAAACTGAATGCTGGGAGAAAGAAGGGTGGAGTCAGAGAGAAGCCATGGAGCCACCCTCAGAAACAGACAGGCTGAAACTTTGCTGGTAGGCCATGACCTCATAGTGATGCACAGATTAATGGAGATGGGTTAAATTAATATGTAAGAGTTAGCCAATAAGAAGCTAGAGCTAATGGGCCAAGCAGTGATTTAAATCATATAGTTTCTGTGTGATTATTTTCGGGTCTAAGCTGCCGGACATCCGGAAAACAAGTGGCCCTCCTCCAACAAGAGACCATGGAGGAATACTGCTTACTAAATTGCTCCCCCGTGGCTTGCTTAACTCATTTCTTTTAACTTCGTTTTGTTTTACACAACCCAGAACACTGTGTCCAGGGATGGCACCACCCACAGTGGGCTGGGCCCTCTCACATCCATTATTAATCAAAAAATGCCCCACAGACTTCCCTATAAATCAATATGACGGAGGCATTTTTCTCAGTTGAGATTGCCTCTTCCCCATATAACCTAGCTTGTATCTAGTTAATAAAAAAAATTAAAAATAAATAAAAATAAAAACCACAGCACAATAAACATGCCACAGGAAGGACAGATTGTGCAGAAGGAAAAGGCAGGGCCAGATGTGCTCAGTCTCAGAGGGGAATGCACGCACCGGTGGTTGAAATTTTTCAGTTTCGCACACATCTGTAGATGGCCGCCGGAGCACCAGGAATACAGATCTGCAGCTTACAAATAAACTTTAGCCGACGTGTAAACTTAGAAATGCACAGTCCTGAAGCAGCGATAAACCATGTTTGCACATGGTGTGCTCGGTAGCAGCACCCCACATTCCAAGGTGCTAGACGGGGTCTCCGGATACAAGATGGGGAGAGGGCTCAGTCAATAAAGTGCTATACAAACATAAGGTCCTGAGTTCAGATTCCTGGCGCCTATACAAACAGCCTAGTGACGAGGCACAAAGAGTAAGGCCAGTGCTGGGGAAGCAAGACAGGGGGATCCCTGGGGCGCCAGTGTAGCCAAATTAGTAAGCTAAAGGAAAGAGCCTTTCATATATATATATGAACAACATCTAGTGTCTTACTTTATTAATTTCATATGTGTATATATTTGTATATCATATATGTATATGTATCTATGTAAGACACTAGATGTTGACCTCTCCATGTACACAAACATGCACACATACACTAAAAAAAGAAATCTCCAAACACAAGACAGGTAAGCGTCCAGCATGCTGAAGCTGCCCCTCACCACACTGCTGTCCACAGGAGCAGCACCTGACCAGGTTACACACACACACATGAGAGCAGAGGGAGGGAGGCGGCAGTGAGGGACGCTCAGTGGCAAACAAGCCCACTATTCTCTGTGAGAGGTATTGGCTCAGCAACCCGAGCTTGAGTCAGGTACGAGGGAGCAGAGACCTGGGGCTTAAGAACAATTGTCCGACTGACACCTGATCTCACGGGAAATCTTCCTATTTGTGCATGGCCTCAATTTCTCGAGCTCCGTGAATTCCGAAGGAAACCCATCCCACGGGGCTTCAGCCTACAACCTTGTTGTTGAAATCATTTAAACACAGTTCCACCCACGCAGCTGGCTTCCCAGTGTAAACAAGGAGTCTACATTCTGCCTCCAGCTCAGCCTCCCTCCTCATGCACCCTGTATCCCCATCTGTTAAAGTTCCATAACCGTCCAGCTCTGGACCACGGTCCTGAGCAAGCTGAGCAGGCCAATGTTAAGGGAATGAAGAGATGAAAATCAAGTACGTATTTAAAACAATGTTTAAACCCTTTTTTGAAGTATTTATTTTTTACTTTTGATCATGCATGTGTGTGTGCATGTGTGTGTTTTCAGGTGGCTGAAGAGACCTGAAGATGGCATCGGATCCTTAGATCTGGAGTCACAGGCAGTTATGAGCCACCTGATACGGACGCTGGAAGCCAAGCTTGGATTTTAAACTGGAGGACCAGGAAAACCACTACACGTCTGGATCATCTGTGAAGGAGGTGAGGGGCGAAGTGGGTGTCCCTGAGGAAAGAGCATCCCTTCATCCTAGAGGTAGTCAGGAGGCAGGAATGGCAGTAGCAGGACAACGTCCCTGCCCCTGCGACAGGATGGCCCTCGATGTGTTGGCTGGACAGCTAGGAGGTCAGCTTATCAGATAAAGACAGCTGAAGAGGAAGCTGGAAAGTGCAGGAGGGGGTCGGGTTCAAAAGACAGGAGGGTGCAGAAGGATTCTTAAAGTGGTAGCACAGCAGCTAGGCTCGGGCTCTTGAGGCTATACAGCCAAAGCTAAACCAGGGAGGAGTAAAATGAGGTGTCTCTGATATGTTAAAAAGAACATGCTGGGCGTAGAGCAGTGGTTCTCAACCTGTGGGTTGCAACCCCTTCGTCAAACCTCCATCTCCAAAAATATTTACATTATGACTCATAGCAGTAGCAGAATTACAGTTGAAGAAGCAACAAGAATAATTTTAAAGTTAGGGGTCAGCACAAGGGTGGCGGCATTAGGAAGGTTGGAAAGCACTCGCCCAGAAGGTAAAGGCACCTGCTGTCTGGACTAGTGATCTGAGTTCTACGCCCAGAATCAGTTCACACAAATGCTCCTCTAACCTCCATTCCTATGCCACGGGACGCCCAAAATCGCTAAATAAATAATAAAGCAAAAAGAGTTTTAAAAATAAAAAGGATCCTCCGGCAGCTGTGGAGAACTCTTCCTGAAGAATGAGGGGCCACACCACACAAGAAGGCCGGTGAGGACTTCACCAGGAACAGGGTCAACGTCATAAGACTGAGGAGCCGTGGTCTGACACCGGATGCAGTCTGGAAGAGGAAAGGAGGATTTGATGACAAACAGATGAGCTCGCCTTCAGCAGAGAAGGGGAAGATGGGCAAAGCATGGCTAGAGCAGAAAGTCCGAAGTCTGGCGTTTGCCTGTGGAGCCGAGAGGTGACATAGATGGCCAGTGGTGAGGCCCAGCCATGGGTGCTACAGGAATCTGTAGCTCGTGGAGGTAGAATAATGGCTCAGCATCTAGGAGAGCTCGCTGTTCTTCCAGAGGACCGGAGTTCAGTTCCTAGCACCCATGCGGGTTAACACACAACAGCCTGTAACTACATAGATGCCAGAGGTCTAATACCCTCTTATGTCCTCCACAGACAGCTACAGAAAGATGAGAAAGAGAGAGAGAGAGAGAGAGAGAGAGAGAGAGAGAGAGAGAGAGGATGAGAACTAATACAAATAAATCTTTACTAAAAGAGTCATGCCTTTAATCCCAGCACTGGGGAGGCAAAGGCAGGCCTGTCTCTGAGCTTGAGGCCAGCGTGGTCTACAGAGTGAGTTCCAGGACAGCCAGGCTACACAGAGAGACCCTGTCTCAATTTTAAAAAGAAAAAAAAAATAGTCCGAAGTTTGGAAGAGATCAGGGCCAGAGATAAAAACAACAACATCGCTACTCTTTAAATGTCATTTAAAGTCTTAAGACTGAGCTGTCCAAGGGGCTGAATGCCAATGGAAGGGAAGAGATCTAGCCTTGGTCTGGGGCCATCTGACACTGAGATCTCAGTAGACAGAAGAGCGGTCAGAGAAGGACGATGAGAACTGGCGGCGTGGGGCTGTTGGGAACTCCACAGAGTAGAAGCCAGCTGAAGAAAGGGCCTTGTGAGGGAGAAGAACGGTCTGCGGGGGGCTGCAGGGTCACAGCCTTGAGGGCTGGAGAGCTGGCCTCTGCACAGAGACAGAGCGAAGTCACTGGGAACCCAGACAAGACCAACAAGTCCTGAGCAAAAGCTGTCCTGTCCCCACTCAAAGATAATCAGAGAGGACCGGTTGAGGGACACATGACTCAATAGCAATGGCTCTTTGCAGGCGGGGAAACTGAGGCTTGCAAAGATTTATGGTCCTCTCTCTAAAGTCACACAGCCACTAAGTGTCGACCCATGACCCAAGCCCAAGGTTTAATTAAATGTTGTTTACTTATTTATTTACTGTGTCCGATGTGGGGGCGGGAGGGGACAACTTTCCAGAGTCTGATCTCTCCTTCCACCGCGTGGGTCCCAGAGCCAGAACTCAGTTGTCAGTCTTGGCATCAAGCACCTCACCCACTGAGCCTTCTCACCAGCTCCTAGCTCTGAAATAGCCTGCCGCGATGCCTTACCATGCCATAGACTGGGCTTGAAATTCACCGGCTCAGCTTCTCGAACTTAATGTCCTATGAGGTCTAGCCAAGTGACACACTCTGTCATCCCAGCTAGTCAGGAAGCAGAGGCAGGAGGATCACTGGAGCCCAGAAATTCACGGCCTGCCTGGGCAACAAAGCAAGGTTCCCAACTCAAAAGATGAATGAATGAATGAATGAATGAATGAATGAATGAATGAATGAGCAGAACCACTTTATCTATTCAAGAACACTAACTGAAGCTGAATCTATCAACCCTCCCTGACTCCGGGAGATCTGCCCGAGAAATGCATCAGTGAACCCTTGGGGTGCCATCTTTCCCCAGCCTCCCCTTTACATTCACACGGGTCACAAGCTTTTCTATGTATTTGTGCCTAGACTGTATCTTTTTTCTTTTTTAATGTGTGTGTGAGTGAGTGGATTTAGGTGCCCCAGAGGCTAGAAGAGGATATCAGGTCCTCTGGACCTGGAGTTACAAGCTAGTGCTCTTAACTGCGGGTCCATCTCTTCGTGCCCCCTAAAGTTTTCTCTTATTCACCTTTGTTACTCATATAAAAAAAAAATAGTTGCCACGTGCATCAAAGTTCGGAGGTTACATTTAAATAAATAAACCTTATAGCCAAGTATAGTGACAATGTCAAGACTGGCCAGTCTCAGCTACACAGCAAGTTTGGGGCTGGGGAGGCTGAAACCAGATGAAAAGTTCTCAGTCTTTGATACTTAGTGAGTTTGTAGCCAACCTGTGATCCTTGAGATTGGGGAGGCAGGAGGAGGGGGATATAAAAAAAAAGGAACCTTATCTGCCAGGTTCCTTCAACACACACAGCTCTGTTCTCACAGGCAGAACACCTGCTTCACCCCCGGAGCACCAGCGGCCATCCCTTAGGGCTGTGGACGCTGCTCTTCACCCCGCAGCACCAGCGGCCATCCCTTAGGGCTGTGGATGCTGCTCTACCAGGAACAGGCTCAGCCACACACTAGCAGGAAGATGGCCTCTGGGCCCCTCATCTGCAGTTCTTATCTTGCCTCTGCCTGGTGCCGAGCCCCAGCCCAGAGCACCAACTGACCAGGTGTGTCTGCCTCTGCGGCCCTCGGACCCAGATCCTCAGATGTGGAGCCCGTCTCCACAAAAATTTTAACCCCACGACTCCACCATCAGCATAACTCCAGCCCCCACAGGCTAGGAGCAAAGGCTGTGTGTGCCTTGGTGTTATGATTTAAAAGAGAGCAACACTGAAAACGTCCGATCTAAACCTTCTTGCAGCAGTCACCAGAAGCAGTCCCTAAGGCTGACAGAGACATAGAACCCGCACCCTCAAATCGTAGGTTTGTAAGACACCTGTGTAGTGCACGCTCCAAACCCAAACAAGGATCGCAGGGGCATCTGTAGTCCCTCGGCTCCCCCACCCCATCCTAATACCTGGGACTTACAGCACCTGTGCTTTTCCAAAATGACTCCAGCAGCCAAGCCTTACAGCGACACCACGGTAAACTAGCCACGGGTTGCCATTTTCCTTCAGTCCATGTTTATTGAGCGCCGATTACTGCCAGACTCTGAGAAAACAGATGGAAATGCAGCTGACACGTGGCTGGGAGGGGGGACAGTCTGAGAGAGACAGAAACCTTGCGTTCTCTCATTTACGGGCCCTAGATTTTATATTAATGTGGGGGGGAGGAAGGGTGACACCGTGTGTGTACATAAAATCAAAGTAAGAATGAAATTATCCAAGGGAACAAAAGGGGCAAATGGGAGTGGGGGTAGAGGAGAGGGCAAGAAAAAGAAGACAGGATCAAGATAAAATATAAAGCTGTTCAAACTTTTACAAAATAAAGTAAAATCAGGGCTGGCCAGACAGCATCCCCAAGTAAAAGCACTTGGCACACAAGCTGCTAACCTGAATTCAGCCCTAGAACCCACGTGAAAAGCTCAGTGCAATGGTTTGCATCCAGAACCCCAGCACTGTGGTGGTGAATCGGGAAACAGAGTCAGGAGGGTCTGCCTCAAAAACAATGTTGAAGGAAAGAGCCAACTCCCCAGAAAATTGCCCCCGACCTACACACACACAAAGAGATGCGCACACACAACTAAATCTTTTTTAAAAGAAAAGGGGGAAAGGATTTTAAAAAAAAAAACACACAAGTTCCTGTCTTTAGCTAACTGTACTTCTAGGAGCAAATTTAAAACGTTTTTTATGAGAGCTATCCTTGTGCAAGAGGCAGAGGTGGCAGGACAAACTGTCCCTGATTACTTAAGAACTTGGTGTTGGTTTTGCTGTGGCAGTCCCTATCTTGACTGCTGTCTGATAAAGCAAGCCACCATAAGGAAGTCAGCAGAATGATTCCGCTAGCAAGGCAAATACCTCTGAGAAGAAGCCAGGGCTGGGCAAGCCCCTAATTGCAGCTTGAGAGACCCTAGGCAGAGGATTCAGCTGTCCACTCTGCTGATTCAAGAGCCTGAGGTCATAAACATGGGTCCTTTTCATGCCACCGAGTCTGTGGAACTCAGTTACGCAGCAGTAGACAACAAAAAAATATCGTTCCCGAAGCACCCGCCTGTGCCCCAGAAAGCTGTGCTCTCAAGATGGGCAGCCAGCACCCTAAGCGGGCAGAGTCTGAGCTGGGCTAGCGCTTAGCTGTTCGGATGCTTGCCTGGCGTGGGCCTGCCTGTAAGTGTGATTTGTATACCCAGTAAGACTCCACTGAAAAAAACTCAGTTTTCCTTTGTGAAAAGTTACCCACTGGACAGAGCTTCTGGGTTAGGGAGGGGCTCGTGTCCACTCCTCTCAGCACTGGGACCCCATCCGGTGTAGCCCCGTGCAGGCCCTGTGGAGCTTCTGAGTTAGGGAGGGCTCGTGTCCACTTCTCTCTCAGCACTGGGACCCCATCTGCTTTAGACCTGTGCAGGCCCTGTGCTGCCTCAGGCTCTGTGAGCTCATGCCTGTGTGAGTCTTTTTTGTGTCTAGAAGGCCTCGTTTCCGGTGTCTTCTGTCCCCACTGGCTCTTACAGTCTTTCCAATTCCTCTTCCTAAGAGTTCCCTGATCCCTGAGGGGAGGGATTTGACCCCTTTCTAATTTTCTTACTTGAGCCAAAATCTGCCTAAATTGAGCAGGCTGACCTCCAATTTTTAACCCTTCTGCCTCTGCCTCCCAGCTAGTTTGTATTATCAGCATGTCAACATTCTAGGCTCCAAATAGGCAACTTTTTGAAACAACAAAACGAGATTCCAGAGACTGGGGTTAACTTGGTCGGGAGACTGGCATGTGCTCGCCTTGCACACACAAATCTCCGGGTTCCATCCCCGATGCAGGCCACAGTCTCGGCTCTCAAGTGGTAGAGGCAGGAGGATCGGCAGTTCAAGGCCATCATCCTCTGCTAAATAGGGAGCTTATGAGCTTTGTGAGACTGTCTTTAAAAAAAATAAAAAATGGAAAATGCACTGGCAGGGTCTCTGGGCCTCTTTGTTCCTCTTCCCAGCGTGACCACACTGGGTAAATCTGTTGCTTCCCACTTTCAATCTGGCCTCTCAATTGGCTTCCTGAGAACAGGAGAGCCGACTTGAGCACAGGCTGTGACTCCCAAGTTTGATAACAAAATGTCAACCTTAAAGGGCCACAGGCACACTTGGGGGATGTTTGCCACTCACAGTGAGCTGATCCTGGGTGGAGAGGAGAGACAGACATCCCCTGCTGACCCTGGGTGGGAGGAGAGGCGGACATCCCCAGCAGGTGCTGGGGCCATTTCCTCAGGGGCATTCTCCATCTTCCCACTTCTGCAGCATTGGCCGCTCATTTCCTCTACTTGGCAAAGCAGAAAAGTGAGTTTGGATTTCTTTCAGGTTCTCAAGAAAATCTGCCCCTTGATAAATGTTATCGCCCTCCTCCTGACCCCATCAAAGAAGCCTGGCCTCATTTAACAGCAAATAGAGACCACCGCAGAAAAAAACACAGTCCAGAGACAAACAGACCATGTGGAGCCCTGCCCCAATAGATACATCTGTATCACAGTTCCTGTATCTATTGCTTAGGGAACATCTCAGAAGAGGGGGAAATTGTAAGACCCCATAGCAGGAAGTAGGCTGTGCCACAGACTCTCCTGTTGCCTGCATAGACAAGACCAGAACAATACCAGTATCAACGGACATGTTTACATGGAAGGGGGAAGTTTTCTCAGGGTCCCACTCCCCAGACAAAGAACTACAGGCAACTAAGGGATGCTAGGAGGAGAATTAGCCTCTCCCAGGGATGAGCCACCTTGTTGGCTGTCCAATGCCGAGTGGTCAGCTTTGAAACTATATACACAAAACAACAAAAATGGGCTCAGCAGGTTGTATTTATAAATATTTGTGTATATGTGTGTGTGTGAGAGAGAGAGAGAGACAACAATAAAGAAAAATATGCTACCACCTTGACTGGGGGATGTGGGAGGGGTTTGAGGGGATAGCTGAGAGGGGGTAAAGCAACATAATTCTATTTTGATTAAAAACATATTTAAATATCTACAAACATCATCTGAAAGTGACTTAAATGATCTTAAGAAATCAACAAAGGTTTAGAAAATCACCTAGTGTTAGTTTGCTGGCTTGCTTGCTGAGCTAGGGCCACTGCTCGATGGCCCCGGCTGGTCTTAAACTCACAAGATAGATTAAGGTGGCCTCAAACTCCTGTTTCAACACCCCAAGTGTTAGAAATACAGAGGTGAAAGTGGATCAAGGACCTCAACATAAAAGCAGATACTCTGAACTTGATAGAAGAAAAAGTGGGGAATAGCCTTGACCACATTGGCACAGGAGACGACTTCCTGAACAGAGCACCAGGAGTGGAGGAATGAAGATTAACCATTGATAAGTGGTGCCTCATAAAGCTGAAAAGCTACGTAAGGCAGAGGACACCATCAACAGGGCAACCTACAGGATGGGGAAAGATTTTCAACAACCCCACATCCAACAGACTAATATCCAAATATATAAAGAACTCAAAAATTAGACATCAGCAAACCAGATAATTCAATTAAATAGGTTACAAGCCTGGTGATGGTGGTGTATGCCTCTAATCTCAGCACTCAGAAGGTAGAAGCAAGTGGAACAGAGAAAGTTCCAGGACAGCCAGAGCTACACAGAGAAACCCTGTCTTGAAAAATAATTGGGTACAGATCTAATCAAAGAATTCTCGACAGAGGAATCTCAAATGGCCAAGAAGGACTTAAAGAAATGTTCAACACTCTTAATCATCAGGAAATGCAAATCAAAACGACTTTGAGATTCCATCTTATACCTCTCAGATCGCTGAGATCAAAAACACAAGTGACAGCTCATGCTGGGGAGGATGTGGAGCAAGGGGGACACTCCTCCATTGCTAGTGGGAGTGCAAACTTGTGCAGCCACTATGGAAATTAATATGGCAGTTTCTCAGAAAATTGGGAATTGATCTACCTCAAGACCCAGCTATACCACTCCTAGGCACACAACCAAAGGATGCTCCATCCTGAAATGAGGACACGTGCTCAATTATGTTCATAGCAGCTTTGTTCATAATAGCCAAAAACTGGAAACAACCTAGATGTACCTCAACCAAAGGTACAAATGGACAAAGAAAATGTGGTACATTTATGCAATGTAATTAACTCAGCTGTTAAAGAAATGGCAGCATGAAATTTTCAGGCAAATGGATGGAACTGGAAAAAATCATCCTGAGTGAGATAACCCAGACCCAGAAAGACAAACATGGCATGTACTCACTCACAAGTGGACATTAGTCATAAAGTAAAGGGTAATCGTGCTAAAATCTACAAACCCAGAGAGGCTAAGTAACAAAGAGGGGTAAGCATGGATCTCCCTGGGAAGAGGAAATAAAATAGATTTCATGAGTAGACTTGGGGCAAGTGTGGACAGGAACAGGATGGATTAGGTGTGGGAGGTAGATATGACTGGCACTGGGGGGTATTGCAGAGGTGAGGTAGGAACCTACTGCAACGAAACTCCCCGGAACCCATGAGGGTGACCCCAGCGAAGACTCCTAGCAGTGAGGGATATGGAACCTGACCTGATCTTAGGTAACCAGACAAGGCTTCCAGTGACAGGATGGGGACACCATCCCAGCTGCAAAACCTTTGACCTGCAAGTCGTCCTGCCTGCAAGATGTGCAGGGGTAAATGTGCTGCAGAACTTGAGAAAGCAGTCCATTGAGTTGTGACTGGTCCAAACTGAGGCCCACATCAGGAGAGGGAGCCCACACCTCATACTGCCTGGAGGGCCAGGAACCAGAGTCTGGATAGCCCAGAGACCGAAAATAGAACCGAACAGGATGGGGCGAGGCAATGAAATGATTCCTAACGAAACTCTGCTGCATTCAAAGGCCAGAGTCAAGCATGGTCGCCATCAGAGAGGCTTCATTCAGTAACTGATAGAAGCAGATGCAGAGACCCACAGCCAAACATTAGACAGAGCTAAGGGAATCCTGTGGAAAAGAGAGAGGAAGGATTGTAGGAACCAGAGGGGTCTAGACGCCACATGAAAATGGTCCATGGAAGCAATTAACCAGGACTCAGAGGGATTCACAGAGACTCAACCAACAATCAGGAAGCATTCATGGGTCTGACCTACGTCCTCTGTA
Source organism: Ondatra zibethicus (assembly GCA_004026605.1). NCBI lineage: Eukaryota > Metazoa > Chordata > Mammalia > Rodentia > Cricetidae > Ondatra > Ondatra zibethicus. The sequence goes on from PVIU01003109.1 coordinate 100,934, forward strand.
TGGTTGTGTAGCTTGGGATTCCCGTGGGACTCCTAACAGTGGAAGCAGGACTTCCAGCTTTGGGAACTCTTTTCCTACTACTGGGTTGCCTCATCCAGCCTTAATATGAGAGGATGTGCCTAGTTTGATGTGCCTATAACTTAACATGCCATGTTTGGTTGCTATCCCTGGGAGACTCGCCCTTTTCTGAAGGAAAGGGAGGAGGAGTGGATCTGTGGGACAGGGAATGTGTCAGGGGAGGGACTGGAAGGAGAGGAGGGAAGGAAAACCATGGTCAGGACGCACTATATGAGAGAAGAATAAAATTTTAAAAATTAAATTTAAAAGAAATCTGGAAAAAAAAGAAATACAGGGGTGAGACACCACATGACATAATAGATGAGGGTTTTCTAGGATTTTATTTCATTTCAGTTATTTGTGTGTGTATGGGAAAGCCACGTGAGCCCTGGAGGCCGGAAGTGATGGATTCTTCTGGAGCTGGAGTTAGAGGTCAGTGTGAGCTGCCCAAGATGGGAACCGAACTCAGGTCTCTGGAATAGAAGTATAACACGTAACTGCTGAGTCATCTCTTCAACCCCAATGGATGAGCTTTCCTAGTTTTTACTAGAAACTGGTGACTGTCCCATTGCTCCCTTTGAGAACATTTACCTTAGTATCACATTCATGCTTGGTACATGCTGGGTTTTGTCCCTTTGGTATTCTACATCCCTTCTAGAAGCTTCTTCATTTGTTTATTCAGTGCCCTTACTAAATGCCTGTGTGTCTCAGTATCCCGTGATTCTGATGATGATATTGATGATGGTGACAAGTACGACTCTAGGCCTCAGAAAACTCCCTGTCCATCTCACTATTTCTGAACATACCTTGGGACCTCTCAAAACTACCAGAACTCAGCCCTGTCCCTGGTTAGTTAACTCAGAGTCTTTGGGAAAATGTGACTGAAACTCCCAACGATTTAAAAGCCACACTAGGGCTGAGAGGTTGGCACTGTGGGTAAAGTACTCACTGCATAAGGGTCAGGATCTGAGCTCAAGTCCCCAGAACCCACATAAAGATGGACGCAGTAGCTTGCCTCTATAATCCCAACTCTCCTACATCAAGATGGAAAGTAGAGAAGGAAGGCTAACTCTTGGATTAGCTAGCCTTGTATATGCAGCAGTAAAACCAAGATCCTACCTCAAACAAGATGGAAGGCAAGAATGGGCACCTAAGGTTGTCCTTCAGCCTCCACACATGCACTAGGGCATGTGTGGGCCTTAACTCCGACACAGAACACACACACACCAATAATAATAAACCAAATTAATCCTTTCTGGTCATTTAAGAGCGCAACCAGGCAACCAGGATCCAGAAGCAAACAGACAAATAGCATGAGTGTTGCTAAGTCTGCCCTTCCAGAGTTTTCCATCGGAATGTTGTCCAGGCCAAAAGTCCAAACCTCAGAAGAGTTTACTGAAAAGCATTTCAGGAAGAGGAAAGAGCATCAGAAAAGGCCTGGAGGCCTGAGAGAAGGCGTGTGGTCACAGGATTGAATCAAAGCCACAAGAGTGAGAGAGCAAGACAGTGAGGCCAGAGGGGAGGGCCCTGAAGCTATGGGGTACAAAGCCAATGGTCCTGCAGGGCCCAGCAGAGGTTTGCACAACCAAATGCAACTTTACTTGGCTCGCTGAGCTGTAGAACAGAAAGGAAGGCAGAGAGATTGAAAGTAGACGTGGTGAGGTGAATTAAGGGAGACTTGGGGCACCTGGGTGAGGCTCTGGCACAGGCAGAGGGACAATGGTGACTCTACAGAGTCACAGTCACCCTATTCCAAGGTTGGTTGGATGTCAGAAGAGAGAAAGAAGTAGATACTTGCCGGAATTAGCAGCCAGGAAGATCTGCAGATCCCTCCCTCTGGCCTCCACAGGCAGTCACAGTGATATTAGGATGGAAAACATGTTATGTTTCCAATTGCAAAAGCATCTCAAAGGTCCTTCTGTTCCCCGTGCTCCCAACACTGACTTCCCTCTTAAGCATTTGTGTTTATGATCTAGGTTAGTGCCGCTCTTAGCCTGGGCCAGAGAAACCCCATTTTGCAGAAGGCACCTGTCAATGCAGAGACTCGGTACTGTCAAAATGCTGAGCATAAATGGCCATGGGGCGCTCAGCCCCTAACAGACCATCGTACTGCCCCAGCACCCAGGGAACATGGAGGAAGATGAGGTGGAAAGGTCACGAGAACTGAAGGATGGAGAGCAGCGTTCTGAAAGCCCATCTTCTAGAAATGGTATGGCCGTGGTAATCACAGACACACAACAGACGTGCTCACCAACACAAGATCTGCCCACAAAAATGAAAAAGGCCTGGGTATAGAAGGGGGCAGTAGTTGGGGGAAGGAACTCCAGAGTGGGAGAAGGAAAACAGGGTACGGGGGCTATATCACAGTATGTTTATCACGTATGAAATTGCCAATAGAATAAAATAATAACAAAACAAACAGAGTGTGATGGTGAATATTTTAAATCCCAGCACTTGGGAAGTAGGTGGATCTCTGTGAATTCGAGGCCAGTCTGGTCTGCATTGTGAGCTAGGGCAGCCAGAGCTACAGAGTGAAAACCTGTCTCTATAATTAATTAATTAATTAATTAATTAAAAACAAAATAAAGCTGGGCGGTGGTGGTGCACGCCTTTAATCCCAGCACTTGGGAGGCAGAGGCAGGTGGATCTCTGTGAGTTCGAGGCCAGCCTGGTCTACAAGAGCTAGTTCCAGGACTGGCTCCAAAACTACAGAGAAACCCTGTCTCGAAAAACCAAAAAACAAAACAAAACAAAAACAAAATAAACAAAAGCACTAACTTCCAGATCTCCTCCTGCAAGTTTCCCCTGCCTTTTAAAACATTCCAGACCTGCCTACCCTACAGTTTCCCCTCTGGCCTGAGCACTGTAAAAAAAGAACTCTGGCCTAGGAAGGGTCAGAACTGGTCTCCTCTTGTCTCTTTAGCCCTGCAGCCTCAGGTAAGTCATATAATTCTCTGAACCCTGCTTTGGTCATCTGCAAAAGGAATAGCAGGAAAAAAAAAAAAAACAAAAAAAAAAAAGGAATAGCAGGGCACTTGCTCCCAGTGCCGTCCTAAAGGTTAGCGATAGCACAGAGGGGCTGCGCACACCAATACTCACAGCCCTCAGGATGCTGAGCAAGGGGGGTGGCAAGTTCCAGGTCAGCCTGGGCTGCAAGACTGAGACTGACTCAAACAAAAAGCAGGAAAGACAAAATATAGGCCAGGCAGAGGCAGATGGACCTCTGCGGGTTCGAGATCAACCGATCTACAGAGATACTTTCAGTACAGCTGAAGCTGCACAAAGAAACCCTCTCAGGAAAATATATATATATTATGTTTTATTAGTATTTATTTTATTTTAATAAAATAGTGATGATGTTGTCTGTCCCCAAATGTAAATGTACTTAATATGCCCTAATTGGACAGTGCACCGGTGATCAAAATGCTCCAGTTTATGTTACAGATATTTACACACATGAAAGCAAAGTCAGGACCAGTGAGATGGCTCAGTTGGTAAAGGTACATGCCACCAAAGATGATGACCTGAGCTTGACCCCTGCCACCCACTCTGACTTACACACACACACACACACACACATCATGTTAACCTGATGCCCCTACACACATACACAACATAAATAAATAAATATTTAAATGATAATCATAAGTTAATGAAAGCCAGCCAGGACTACATGAGACCTGTCAGGAAAAAAATAATTAAAATAATAAAAAGTCAGGCATAAAGTCAAGTATAGTGACCAACACCCTTAATCCCAACATTCAGGAGGCAGAGGCAGGTGAATCCCTGTGAGTTCAAGACCAGCCTGTTCTACATACTGAGTTCCAGGATAACCAAGGCTACACAGAGAAACCCTGTCTCAATAAATAAACAAATAAATAAATAAATAAATAAATAAATAAATAAATGAATGAATGAATGAATAAATAAATAAATAAATAAATACAGACACTTGGGAGGTAGAGGCAGGAGGATCAGAATGTACCCTCAGCTACATGGTCAGTTTGAGGACAGCCTGGACCAGACTACATGTGATCTTGTCCTCTCTCTCCTCTCTTTTTCTGTGTGTGTATGGGGGGAAACAGGGGTAGGGGTGGGGGTGTGTAAAGATTATTTTCAGGCAGGGCTTGACTGTGTAGCCCAGACTGGCTTAGAACTCACTGTGTAGCCTAGGCTGGTCCTCACACTCATAATCCTCCCTCATAAAGCTCCCAAGAGCTAGGATCACCATCACATACTTCCACGCCCAACTATAATAACTCAAAAGCAAATTAAAACCCCTGGGTGCATTTCCACCTCTCAAATTAGTAGAAATAAAAGCTTGTCAACAACCAATAGGAACATCAAAGTTTTTTGTAAGACACCTAGCACCATTTAAAATGTGCATGCCTTTTGACCTCAGAATTGCACAATGAGAGTCTGTCCTAAGGAAATACTGACTCCGGTGTACAGATATATGTGAGAGAGAAGAGGGGGGGTGGGAAGGAAGAGGGGGAAGAGGAAGAGAAGAGATAGGAAAGGAGAGAAGAGAGTCAATAGAGACAAGCGAGAAAAGAGAGAAGGAGAGGGAGAAGGATAGAGAAGAGAAAGGAAAGGAAAGAGAGAAAGAGGAGAAAAGAGTGGGGAGCAAGAATTTGAAAGCCACGCCCAGTCACTGCAGTTCCGCAACAGTGGAAACCGGCAGAAGGGTCCAGCACTGTGCAGCGTCCTAAAGAATGCTGCAGGGAATGAGGAAGTGAGGTCACTGGGCTACGCAGAAGGCCTGAAGATTAGCACTCTGTTGCCTGCTGGTCAATGCTGCAGCTGCTCCTCAGGCTGGAATTCTGCGAAGTCTGCCGTGCGCTGATCTCCTCCCCTGCCCGTCTCTCGGGCTGGCTGGCTGCCTGTGACCACCACCTGCCCCTGAGATCCCACCAGCCTTTGGAACCCTGCCCTGGCATCTTGCAGCTGATACAATTATGCCTGGGCCAGTGGGGAAAAAGAGACCTCTTCTCAACCTCTCGTCTCCGTCTTCCTGGTCTGGTCTCTTGGGTAGCATGTCCCTTTTGTCTGTTCCATGTAGTGCTCTACAGGGGACCTGATCCCATAGACCACAGCACTGTAAATAGTCATAGTGGAGGGTGACTCAATCCAGAGCCTTGACTTCAGGCTATAAGTCAAAAACTGCTCTGGCTGTGGGGTCACCGATAGGGTCTCCTTCCTGCCACGGCCTCTGGGGAATCTTCTCGAGTCCTGTAATTCCAGCCCAAGAGGAGCCTTCTCTCCAAGCGTGATCCTAACAAAAGCACTGTCTCCACAAAGAAAACTGCTTACTGCCTCCCAGAATTGAGGCAGCAGTAAAACCACCCTGCTCTTTCAAGTTGGCCCATATGGAGGGGTTGGGTGCTCACACACAAACACAGCTTATTGCATCACACTTCTTATTCAGTTGCTTGCTGGTGTGTGTGTGTGTGTGTGTGTAGACCAGGTTGGCCTCAAACTCACAGAGATCACCCTACCTCTGCCTCCTGAGTGCTGGGCCAGCCTGGTCCACAAAGCGAGTTCCAGGATAGTCAGGGCTAAACAGAGTAACCCTTTCTCAAAAAAACAAACAAATAAATAAATAAATATAAAAGAAAGTAGTATATAAAAATGTTATACTTCGTATTTTCTATAGGGAGTCTAGAGAGATAGCTCAGTTGGTAAAGTTCTTGTCAGACAAGTATAATACCACAGTCAGTCTCCAGAATCCACATAAAACCTGGCATGGCAGCACATTATAATTCCAGCCCCAGAGAGGCAAAGGCAGAGGATCCCTGGGGCTCCCTGGCTAGCCAATCCAGCCTTTCAGTGAGCTCCAGGCCAGTGAGAGGCACTATCTCAAAGAGCAAATCTAGAGAACTCCCATGTTGAGACCATAATGCTCCCTCAACCTCCTTTATAGAAAATACCCAGGATAGATACCCATGACAAATGACAAAGGCTTGAATTGTCTTCTAACTTCGACACAGAAAAACACGCACATGCATACATACACATGCATGTTGCAAACACCAACACGTGCACAAAGGTGCATGTACATACAAACTAAAGAGAAAAGAAAGAGGGCAGATGGGCCAGAGAGGCAGGGGAGACTGGGAGGAAGTCTGGCAGGAGTCTGGGTCCACTCTAGTCAGACTCCAGAGTCCTCTGGAATGGACCTTGCCCAGCACTGGGCAGATTTTCTCAATCCAGACAGGGCTTGTCCCAGTTGCCCAGAGGACTGGCCCTCCGCAGAGCCATTGCAGCCCACCTAGAGAGAACTCCAGCAGTAGTAACCCCATGGGGTGTCTGAGGCACAGAGGTTGTCATCAAGCAGGTATTGACCTCATACTTGGACTTCTCTCTGCCCTATTCTGCTTCCTTCCTCTCTTTCAGGAGGCGAAGGAACTTGTTTGGAAAACCCAACATGCCGTAGTCCCTGACTTCAGGAAGCCCAAGTCACCACAGCAAATCTAGAGAACCCCCATGTTGAGACCATAATGCTCCCTCAACCTCCTTTATAGAAAATACCCAGGATAGATACCCATGACAAATGACAAAGGCTTGTAAATTACACATCTGGAGGAGATATCAAACTTGACAGAGTCAGATCCATTGTGGGAGAGAAAACACACTCTCTCTCTCTTTCCCTCTCTCTTCCTCTCTCTCTCTCTCTCTCTCTCTCTCTCTCTCTCTGTGTGTGTGTGTGTGTGTGTGTGTGTGTGTGTGTGTGTGTGTGTGTGTGTGTGTGTGAGCTTGTGGAGGTCAGAAGGGAACTTCGGGAATCAATTCTCCCCTTCCACCATATGAGTCCCAAGGGCAAACTTGGGTCATCAGAATTGGTAGCTAATGCCTTTACCTACTGAGCCATCTGGCTCACCCATAATTTTTTTTTTAAAGACAAGGTCTCTCATTGAACCTGAAGCTTGACAATTTAGCTAGACTGTTAAGTCAGCAAGGTTCCAGGATCCTCCCATCTTCTTCCCTCCATCGAGGTTACTAGTGCACACCACCAGACTTAACTTTTTTTGTGTGGATTCTACAGATCTGAACTCAAGCCCTCAGCTTGCACGGTGTGCTAGCTAGTTGTTTTTGCTGCTTTTGTCACACAAGCTAGAGTTATTTAGAAAGAGGGAACCGCAATTGAAAAAACTGTCTCCAAACAGATTGGCCTGTAGACAAGTCTGTAGGGTTCTCTCTTGATTAATGATTGATTTGGAATCATGGTGGGCAATACCATCCCTGGGCAGGTGGTCCTGAGCTGTATAGAAAAGCAAGCTGAAGATACCAGGAAGAGCAAACCACTAAGCAGCACTCCCCCATGGCTTCTGCATCACTTCCTGCCTCCAGGTTCCTGGCCTGAGTTCCCTGACTGAAGCAGCAGCAGGCACAGCAGCCGGTCCTCCTTCTGCACCACACTGGAAGCTCTTCATCTCACAGCTGAGGGCGTCTACAATTGTAACCATGGTAGAGGCTGCCGCCCAGACCTTGATTCAGAACACTAACACTGACAAGGGACAAAGGAGCAAGGCTAGACCTACACAGCATTTGGACAAGTGCCTGGAGGAGGTCTAAAAACTGGGACCAGCTGGAGCTCTGCCCACACCTGGCCCACAAATACTTTTCACAAAGCTGTGGTCCTGTCAAATACTCTCCAACCCTGGTACCCACAGCCATCAAGCCAGAGGCTGAGCAGCCTGACCGCCTGTCCTACCCATGCCACCTGGTCATCATCAAAGCCCCAATTACCTGTTTCAAAGACTTCCATACTATCCTGAACTGTGCAGACAAGGTCACCAGCAAGACACCAGCACCTCCGACTGGCCCTGGGGACAGCCTCTAAGGTTCTGGGCAGGAAGTAGAGTGGGTGATGGGAATTAGGTCAGAGAGAATAAATGATCTAAGGCAAAAAAAAGTAGGGGGGGGGTCTGAAAGCATACATCTCCCCCCCATTCTTTCCTGGGAGTACAGTAATGAGTGAAACTTTTATTCTACTTGTCTGGTATAAATCCTTACTCCTCACCCAGTGAACTAAACATTTTGTATGAGATTTTATTGAAGGGGAGAAAGTATGATGTGACAACCACAGCACACAACTGTCATTGTTGTCATGACAGAGTTTGGAATCACCTAGGAGACCTGCTTCTGGGTATTCTGTAAGGACATTTGCAGAAAGGTTTAGCTGAAGAGGAAGCCCCAGTCTGGAAATGGCTGGCATTGTTCCATGCTCTTATTCCTGAACTGAACGGAAGGGAGGAAGTGCTCTAAGCACCAGCACTCAGAGCTCTCTGCCTCCTGATACACTGTGACCAGCTACCTTCCAACCCTGCTGCCATGTCTTGACGGCCATGTTTGACAGTGCCCCCAAACTGGGAACTCAAATAAACTCTTGCTTCCTTAAATGGCTTTCATCAGATGTTTTTGTCAGAGACACAAGAAAAAGTAAGTGGGGTTTAAGGAGCAGAGCTCCAAGCCAAAAAGGCAGCACATTGTCCCCAAGGGGTCAGAAAAAAGAATACGAATTCCAGTGGTAAGATAACCATATAGAAAATGGGCATTTTGCATTTTCAATAAAGACGGGGATAAACACGGGTAGAAGGGGGATTTCAGGACAGCTATACAAATGAAATGGAAGTCAGGTGAGGACTGGTGAAAATTACAACTTCAGTAAAGACACAGTTACAGGCATGGGGGTTGGCTTGTGGCCTTGCAGCACTCTTCAGAGGCATAAATAAACTCTCTTCATCCCAAGCAGGAGGGGCCAGCAGGGTGGAGGAGGTGCCTCCCCAGCTACAAGCTCTAAAACAAAGCTGCCCTGCCCTATGTCCTGAGACAAAGAATAACTGCACCTCAGTCTCACAGAGCTGTGTGGGGGTGGCTGCACCCGCAGCGCAAACACTGGTCCAGCTCCAGCTGGACCGATGCAAGCATTTACCCAAGAACTCCAGCCCTTCCTCTCTAGGCTGCCCAGCTGTTCTAGGCTCTGTTTTCCTCCAGCTCATTTTCCTGGCCTCTGCTCCATGGTTTCAGAAATTAGCCGGGAATTCCCAAGGCTGCAGCAATGACTCAGCCATCAGGAATTAGCAGTCTTCTAACAGTTGCGTAGGACAGCTGAGAGACAGTTTGCTGTAATACATAGCTCATATCCCACTTACATATGTGCTCATGCTGACCTGGATATAACTCACAGAAAGTGAGACAGATTCTGCACACTGGACACAAAACAGAATGTTAAGATCGCGACAAGACTTCGTTTTATAAACTCAGTTGAAACGGAGCCTAGTGGCTCACACCTATAAGCTCAGCACTCAGAAGCTTGAGGCAGGAAGATCACCGTAAGTTTGAAGCAGGCCTGTGCTACATAGTGAGTTTTATTAAATTCATGACTTCTGAGTGAGACCTTGTCTCAAAAAACGTTTAATTAACTAGTGGAATAAAATTATTAATCAACCATATTAACACCTACAAAATTTTTAATATTTCATTTCTGAATAATTTTGATTGACATCTCTACATTAATAATTGGCTTTAGAATACTAGACAATGAATGGTAATATCACGTAAGAAAATAACCTTAGCATATATGAAAAATAATTTATGTGGCTCCCGGAGCAGGATGGACAGGACTCTGTACTAGCGGGTGCCCATTGGAAGCACGAGAACCTGAGATGTACTGAGGAAGGAAAACATTGCATAGTAAGCCTCATTCATTTGTTCTTGGTAATTCTGGGGGTTGAACCCACAGCTTCACACAAGTGCTCCCCCACTGAGCTGTGTCCCCGGCCCAGCAGCTTTTTCCTTTTTGAGATAGGTTTTAACTAAGTTGGCCAGGCTGGTCTTGAACTCATTCTAAGCCCAGCCCAGCCTTGTCATTGCAATCCTCCTGCCTCAAGTGAGATTACAAGATTGCACCACCAGGCTCAGCACAGAGAAATTCAATTTCATAAAACAACACTTATTTTTTCCTTTTAGGACTTTGGTGATGGTGTGTTTGGGAGGATAGTGTCTCAATATTCCAGGCTGACCTTGAGTTTGCTATATAGCCAAATCTGGTCTTGAATTCCTGATCCTCCTGCCTACATCTTCCTAGTGCTGGGATTACATACGTATGTTACAATGTCTGGCTAACAATTCATTTTAAAATAGGGTGTGTTCCTTCAGAACCATCATCCACCATGACCAAGTCGGCTTCATCCCACAGATGCAGGGATGGTTCAACATACAAAAATCTGTCAACGTAATCCACCATATAAACAAGCTGAAAAATAAAAACCACATGATCATCTCATTAGAGGCCAAAAAAGCTTTCAACAAAATACAACATCCCTTCATGATAAAGGTCTTGGAGAGAACAGGGATACAAGGAACATACCTAAACATAATAAAGGCAATATACAGCAAGCCAACAGCCAACATCAAACTAAATGGAGAGAAACTCACAGCGATCCCACTGAAATCAGGAACAAGACAAGGTTGTCCACTCTCTCCATACCTATTCAATATAGTTCTTGAGGTCCTAGCTAGAGCAATAAGACACCAAAGAGAGATCAAGAAGATACAAATGGGAAAAGAAGAAGTCAAACTCTCACTATTTGCTGATGATATGATAGTTTACCTAAGAGACCCCAAAAATTCTACCAAGGAACTTCTACAACTCATAAACACTTTCAGCAATGTAGTAGGATACAAGATTAACTCAAAAAAATCAGTAGCCTTCCTGTACACAGATGATTAATGGGCTGAGAAAGAAATAAGAAAAACATCACCCTTCACAGTAGCCACAAATAGCACAAAATATCTCGGAGTAACACTAACCAAACAAGTGGAAGACTTGTATGACAAGAACTTTAAATCTTTAAAGAAAGAAATTGAAGAAGATGCCATAAAATGGAAAGATCTCCCATGCTCTTGGGTAGGTAGAATTAACATAGTAAAAATGGCAATCTTACCAAAAGCAATCTACAGAGTCAATGCCCAGCAAAATTCTTCACAGACCTCTGAAGAATGGTACTCAACTTCATATGGAAAAGCAAAAAACCCAGGATAGCCAAAACAATCCTGAACAATAAAAGAACTTCTGGAGAAATCACAATCCCTGACTTCAAACTCTACTACAGAGCTACAGTACTGAAAACAGCCTGCTATTGACATAAAAACAGACAGGAGGACCAATGGAACCAAATCAAAGACACAGATATTAATCCACACACCTACAAACAAAGAAGCAAAAATAAAATGGAAAAAAGCATATTTAATAAATGGTGCTGGCAAAACTGGATATCAACATGTAAAAGAATGAAAATGGATCCATATCTATCACCATGCACAAAACTCAAGTCCAAATGGATCAAAGACCTCAACATAAAGCCAGCCACACTGAACCTTATAGAAGAGAAAGTGGGAAGTACACTTGAACACATTGGCACAGGGAACCACTTCCTAAATAGAACCCCACTAGCACAGACACTGAGAGAAACAATTAATAAATGGGACCTCCTGAACTGAAAAGCTTCTGTAAAGCAAAGGACACAGTCAACAAGACAAAATGGCAGCCTACAGAATGGGAAAAGATCTTCACCAACCCCACATCAGACAGAGATCTGATCTCCAAAATATACAAAGAACTCAAGAAATTGGTCATCAAAAGAACAAATAACCCAAGAAAAAAATGGAGTACAGACCTAAACAAAGAACTCTCAACAGAGGAATCTAAAATGGCTGAAAGACACTTAAGGAAATGTTCAACATCCTTAGTCATCAGAGAAATGCAAATCAAAACAACTCTGAGATTCCTTCTTACACCTGTAAGAATGGCCAAGATCAAAAACACTGATGACAACTTATGCTGGAGAGGCTGTGGAGAAAAGGGAACACTTCTGCATTGCTGGTGGAATGCAAGCTGGTACAACCCCTATGGATGTCAGTGTGGCGATTTCTCAGATAATTAGGAAACAACATTCCTCAAGACCCAGCAATACCACTTTTGGGTATATATCCAAAGGATGCTCAATCGTGCCACAAGGACATGTGCTCAACTATGTTCATAGCAGCTTTGTTTGTCATAGCCAGAACCTGGAAACAACCTAAATGCCCCTTGACTGAAGAATGGATAAGGAAAATGTGGTACATTTACACAGTGGAGTACTACACAGCAGAAAAAAATAATGACATCTTGAAATTTGCAGGCAAATGAATGGAGCTAGAAAACATCATATTGAGTGAGGTAACCCAGACCCAGAAAGACAATTATCAGATGTACTCACTCATAAGCGGTTTTTAAACATAAAACAAAAAAAAACCAGCCCACAAATCACAATCCCAGAAAACCTAGACAACAATGAGGACCCTAAGAGAGACGTACATGGATCTAATGTGCATGGGAAATAGAAAAAGACAAGATCTCCTGAGTAAATTTGGAGCATGGGGACCATGGGAGAGGGTTGAAGGGGAGGGGAAAGGAAGGAAGGGAAGCAGAGAAAAATGTATAGCTCAATAAAACCAATAAAAAAATAGGGTATGTTCAACAGGAAAAGATGGAAAACGGGATTATATATTGATCATCTGGTGAAAATGTGGCCAGAGGCTCCCAGGAAACTCACTCTGTATTTCCCCTAGGCAAATGGCTCAGTCTTCACCATTTTGCTATTCATAGCAACTTTACAGAAAATGAATAGAAGTCACAAGATTGGATATAATATATGTTTTTAATATTTTTGGTCATTATTATCTAAGGAAACAGTTGTAAAAAAATCATAATATGATCATAAAAATCATACTAATTATACTTAAGCGAAAATAAGAAAAATGCAGAATGAATAATAACAATTTATTGGGGTAGAACAGTTTAGTGGGGAGATGGAGAAGAGGAGGGAGTCAGTGGAGGGCCGACCAAAACTAAGGATCTGTGAGAAAGCCACAAGGAAACCTGATATTGGCAAACTAATTTTAAAAAAAAATATTTTAAGACGTGAATAGAAGTACCCTCTGTGGGTGGATAAAGCTACTTCCTGAAATCATAGTGAACTTTCATAATGAAAATCCTAGTGCCAGAGGTGGACGACCTCCCTCCGAGGTCAGAGTAGACACTAGGATCCCAAACAATACAGACACTTGCCACCACAGTTGATGGCCTACCAAAACTTATGGTAAGACCTGATATTGAAGACACCGCATGCTCTGGTCACAGGACATGGAAACCTTGATCTGGAACAGTGGCCGACGCTTCCCCTGCTGACCAACCCTCACAGTGCTGGAAGGTGCAGTGTTAGCTACTGGAGAACGCCATTATCACCGGGTTCACTCAGCTGATGACTCTACAGGATACACCACCAACCTGCCAAGCAAGACACAGCCAACAGGGCAGTAGTCACAAGTCCGTTAGAGAAGAAACCAAATGCTCTCTGATTAGATCTGAGGCCTGCTCCACAGGAGGGAATTCACATCTGGCACTGCAAACTTCCTCACAAAGTCACAGCTGCACCAGGAGGTGGTGGCACACGCCTTTGATCCCAGCGTGTGCAGAGGCAGAGGCAGGCGGATCTCTGTAAGGTCAAGGCCAACCTGGTCTACAGAGTGAGTTCCAGGAGAGTAACGCAGGAAAGTTACTCCCAGTTAGCTTTCTGTTAGTTTCACTCAAGCTAAAGTCAGATGGGAAGAAAAACCTCAAGAAAATGCCTCCATCATACTGGCCTTTAGGCAAGTCTGTGGGGTATCTTTTCTTGATTAATGATTGATGGGGAAGGCCCAGCCCACTGCGGGCAGTGCCATCCTTGGTAGGTGATTCCTGGCCGTATAAGAAAGCAGGCTGAGTAAACAAGGAGCAAGCCAAAAAGCAGGATCTCTACGTTAGTTTCTGCCTCCAGGTTCCTGCCTTGGGTTGCTGTCCTGACTTCCCTTCATGATATACAACTGTAACCTGAAATAAACCCTTTCCTCCCCAAGCTGCTTTTAATCAAGGTGCTTACTGCATCGATGGAAACCTAGTTGTGGTGGTTTGAATGGAAAGGGCCCCCTAGCTTGTGTCCCCAGTTGATAAGGTTATAGATGCTGGAGATGGTGTGTTACTGGGAATGCACTTTGACCAAGCCCAGCATCTCACTCTGCCTGCTGCCTGAAAATCAGGCTGCAAAACTTTCAGCTACTTCTCCAGAACCACACCTACCTACAGGCCACCATGGTCCCCGACATGATGATAATAGACTAACCCTCTGAAACAGTAAGCAAGCCCCCAATTAAATGCTTTCTTTTATAAGAGTTGCCTTGGTGCCCAGCAGTGGTGGTGTATGCCTTTAATCCCAGCACTCAGGAGGCAGAGGCAGGTGGATCTCTGTGAGTTCTAGGCCAGCCTGGTCTACTAAGTGAGTTGTAGGACAGTCAGGATTGTTAAACAGAGAAACCTTGTCTCAAAAAACTGTGCCTAAAAAAAAAAGAAAAAAAAAGAGTTACCTTGGTTATGCTGTGTCTCCACAGCAATAGAACAGTGGATAAGAGACTAGTTAAGACGGCCACTGCTAAAGCTTTGCTGCATGAACATGAGGTGCCTGTCAAATTGCCTTCTAAATAACTCTGCTCATGTCCTGGGAACAGTGCTACTGTCCACGCAGGCAGAAAGCGCCTATTTGCAGGGACTCTATATTAGTTACTTTTCTGCTGCTATGATAAGATGCTGTGATCAAGGCAACATGCAGAAGAAAGGGCTTATTTGGGGCTTGTGGTCTCAGAGGGTTAGAGTCCATGATGACGGAGTAGCAGGCAGTTGGAGCAACAGCTGAGAGCTCATATCTCTAACAGCAAGCAGGAAACTGAGAGCTAACGCAAAATGCCAGCTGTCTTTTTGAAACATCAGAGCCCGCACCCAGTAACATATTTCCTCCAACAAGGCGATACCTCCTAGCCCTTCCCAAACAGCACCAGCAACTGGGAACCAAGTATTCAAACATGCGCCTATGGGGGCCATTCTCATCAAACCACCGCAGGCTCATAACTGACAGTGGCCTTAGAACAGGTAACCGTTGCATGTTCAGCTCTCAATGGGGATATAGATGTCACTCCTCCAAGCCTTAGGGAATGTCTCCGAAGACAGGCCACAGGAATGCGAGAGCCCGAGGATGGGGTGGAATGTTGGTAAACACTGACTTCAGGGCGCGCCACGGTCATGGTCCCAACACTCTTGAGCTCACAAAAGCTGTGATCACCTGGGCAAGACCTGCGAAAGATGGAACTGATGACATCGTATCACGGAGGCCCCGCCCCTCCCTGCACATCAATAGGCCGTTAACAGGTTGCTAAGGAAGGGAAAGAGATTTTCTTCAGGGTTGTGTCCATGCTCCTGTAAATAGCGTCTGGTCTATGCTCCTGTAAGCAACCTTAACTAAACTCATTATTAGGTCACAAAAAAGAGGAGCTGACAGTAGAAAAGGGGTGAGTTAGGAGAGGGAAGGGAGCTATTTGGAGGGGGAGGGGGTCAGACAGGATAATGGGGTGTCATACTTGGCTGGGCAGTGGTGGCATATGCCTTTAACCACAACACTCAGGAGGCAGGGGCAGATGAATCTCTGTGAGTTCAAGACCAGCCTGGTCTACAGAGTAAGTTTCAGGACAGGCTTGAAAGCTACTCAGAGAAACACTGTTTCTTAAAAAAAAATAAATAAAAATTAAAAACAATAAATAAATAAAGTCATACTTAATGTATAAATAATATATGTTAATAAAATGTAAAACAATAACAATTTATGAATCATGTATGTTTTCATTTCTAGTTCTTCAAAACACCCACAGCCAGGTAAGCTTTGTGTTAGTAAATGCAGTCATCTGTGGTAGTTGGCTCACTTTTACTCATCTAAGGCAAAATAGTTAACTCATATAACAACCAACTACGTTGGAAGAACAAATGTGGTGGCTCATGTCTTTAATTCCAGCACTGGAGAGACAGAGGCAGGCCTATCTCTGAGTTTGATCAGCCTGGTTCATATAGCAAGTTCCAGGCCAGACAGGGCTACATGGTAAAACCCTGTCTCAATATATTTTATTTAATACTATGTTAGCTTATTTTATACCCTAAACATTCACACGTGTGGTTTAGGAGCCTTCCTTTATCATTCTTGCCCTGGGCGCTGGAAATATTAAAGATCGCAAGCTCCTGAGAACAATGCAAATAAAGAGAAATATAAGATCAATTCAATAATGTACAGTGCATCCATATAAAAGAATGGGAGGCAAATCTCAATGAGACACACAAAACAGGACTCAAAGGGGAACTGTAGGGCTCAAGCGTGGCTCACCAGGTACGAGACCTTAGTTATTCGAGATCTTTTTGCCTCCATTTCTACACCTGGAAAGAAGGAAATAATAGGACTCTGTTGAGCAGCTTCTTTGCTGTTTGAGACAGGGTCTCACATAGCCTAGACTGGCCTAGAACTCGCCAATGTAGTCAAGGCTGACCTGGAATTCCTTCATCTCCAGAAAGCCGGGATTACAGATGTGCACACACACACACACACACACACACACACACACACACCCAGCTCAGCCGCTGGTTGGAGGATTAAAAGAGTCAATGCACACTGGCCAGATGGCTCAGCAGGTAAAAGAATTCGCTGCCAACCCTGCCAACCTGAGTTTGATCTCCAAATGACTCTCACATACACAGTAGAAGGAGAAAACCAAGTCCCACAAGCTGTCCTCTGACCTCCTTACAAGTACTTTGGCACATTCTCAAACACACACACACACACACACACACACACACTAAATAAGGTTTTTTGTTTGGGTTTTTTGGGGGGTGGGTTTTTTGGGGATTTGGGGAGGGGGTTGGGTTTTTTGAGACAAGGTTTCTCCATGTAACTTTAGCCACCCTGGAACCCAAGCTTGTCTCCAACACATAGTGATCCACCTGCCTCTTCCTCCCAAGTGCAGAGATTAAAGGTATGCACCACCACCACCTAGCAGTAAGGGTAATTTTTAATAAATAAATAAATAATAAACAAATAAATGAAACAATGCATCCAAGCACAGTACTACAGTCTGTAATCCAAGCACTCTGAAAGCTGAGGCAGGAAGAATTTTTATTCAAAGCCAGCCTGGGCTACAGAGAAAGATCTTGTTTTCAAAAAAACAAGAAATAGGCAGTGGAATCAGCAGTGAAGAACTGCGGATGATATCGGACAAAAGACCATCCACTGAGGGCACAGTGACTTTGGCTTTGTAGCAAGTCATACACACACACACACACACACACACACACACACACACACACACACACTCTAGACTCGGTGGCTTAAGAGCTGGGGACACAGTTCACTGAGTAAGAGAGACAGAAGGACCTAGCCAGCAGACCCTGTCTCAAAACAAGGCAGAGAGCAAGAGGAAGCTGTCTGGTTTGCATCCTGCTCTGGTCTCCTAATGTATATGCCACAGGCACATACACTTGTATGCAAAACCGAAGACAACCACAATCTGTATGGTATCTCATGACTTTGGGGGCTCAGGAGACCAGATGGAGCCTGCCAGAGATAGCTCGTCTCTGCTCTGTGATGTCTGTGCTCCTACTGTTTGCTTGCTGGGCTTTTATTTTTAAATCAAAAATAAGTACAAGACAAAACGAATACACAAGCGTGTGCATGCGCATGTGTGTGTGTGTGTGTGTGTGTGTGTGTGTGTGTGTTCACTCAGTATTACTTACAACTCTGTGTACTCAGAAGGATCTTTGTGGAATAAATGAAAAGAATGACACTTCGTTTTCTCTACAGTCCTTTCACACATCAATTCCTGAGCCTCTACATCAGTGGTTATCAACCTGTGGGTCACAACTCTTCAGGGGTTGAAAGACCCTTTCACGGGGTTTGCCTATGATCACCAGAAAACACAAATACTTACATAATGATTCACAACAGTAGCAAAATTACAGTTATGAAGTAGCAATGAAATGATTTTATGGCTGGGGATGGCCACAACGTGAGGAACTGTATGAAAGGGTCGCGGCATCAGGAAGATTGAGAACCATGGCTGTACATGCTTCCTTTCTCCTCAGTACCAGGGCACAGAGCCTGAAGGTCACACCCAGAACAAAGCCTCCTCTGCGTTCATGTAGACGCATCTTGTAGCATACTGACTTTGCAGAGAACTGTATCAGCTTAGCGTGTGGGGAGGAGAGATTGTCCTTGGTCAGGGTTGGGCAGAAACAGACTTGTCACAGACATCAAAACAGGCAGAACCCAACAGCTGGAGAGTCAACATCCAGATGTTCACAGAGGAGGGAAGACAGGGTCTCATGTGTCTCAGGCTGGCCTTGAATTCATTTCTGTCCTCTTGCCTCTGTCCCACAGGTGCCAGAACCTGCACCATCTGCCTGTGTGTTTGCTGAGACAAGGTTCCAATATACAGCCCTGGCTGGCCTGGAACTCTCCACCTCAACCAGAATAGCCTTGAGTTTATGGTCATCCTGCTTCCTCCTCACAAATCCAGGGTTACAGGCACGTGCCACCTCAGCTAGCTCTAAAGCTGAGGAAGTGGCTTGAGGGTGACACTAAGCCACTGTTAGAAACGATGGACCTACAATAGCCATGTTTGAACCACTGTTTCCCAACCAACTCCTGGGTAATAAAATCAGCCGCACAGGTCACAAAGGGCAGTTTTAAGGAAAAAATACAATGGAGAGAAATCACTCAACACCACCAGCCACCAAGGAAATGGAAATTAAAACCATGGTGTGACAGCTCTCTTTGACAACAATTAAATATTTAGATGGTTTAGGACAACTAAAATCAAAAGCAGGACAACATGTAGATGAGGACAGAGCACTTAAACACTGCCAGTAAATGCAAAGTAGTACAGATACTCTGGAAAATTGTTTGGCAGTCTCTTATACAAGTAAAACTACTTACCATATGATCCAGAATTCATCTCAAGAAATGAAAACCTCTCCACACATACATATGTATCAATTATGCAGAGGTTCATCCCAGCTTTCGTCTGAAAGCCCAGACTGGAAATGCCCTTGAGGAGGTGAGATGTCCATACCATGGGAAAGGAGCACTATTCAAGATAAAAATGAGGAAAATGCCAGGTGTGGTAGTTCACATCTATAATCCCAGCCTGCAGGAAGCTGAGGCAGGAAGAGCTCAAAGTGAGGCTAGCCTGGGCTATACAAGAGCCCATCGCAAAAAGTCAATCAAAATGAGTTTTTGATGTATTCAACAATGTGGATGAGCCTTGTGATGGCTAGTGTCAATTGTCAACGTGACGGGATCAAGAATTACCTAGGAGGGACCAGAGGGGGCTCAACAATTAAGAGTCCATGCTTCTCTTGCAAAGGATGGTGGATAGAGTCCAAGCGTCTGTGTAAGGCAGCTTTACAACTGCCTGGAACACCAGCTTGGGAGGAGCCAACACCTCTGGCATCCTCAGGCATCAGCACATACTCATGTGCACGTACCCACCCACAGATACACACACACACACACACACACACACACACACACACATACAATTAAAAATAATAAAGTCTTTAGAAGCTTTTTTAAAATACAAAGAGACAAGCCTGCAGGAGCAGGGATTTTATTGAGTAGATCCACTGATGAAGATCCACCTTCTCTGAGTGTGTGGGTTAGGGGGTCTCAGACTGCCCAAAACAGGGAAAGTGAACTGAGCACCAGCATCCATCAACTTCTGCTTCCTGATGGCGGACCATCTGCTTCAAGACCTTTAGCCTTAACTTCCCAGCCATGATGGACCGTGTCCCTGATCTGTAAGCTGAAAAGAGCCATGCTCCCTTAATTTGCTTGTGTCTGAGTATTTTATCCAGCAATGGCACAAGAAACAGACACAATGGAGCAGGAGAAACTAATCTCAAAGAAACCCACACTCTTGTCCTCTTGTGTGTAACAGTCTCAAAATGACAGTATCTCAAGAGTTGGAGAACAAGTTCATGGCTCCTGGGGTTACAGTGGGGTGCTTTAAGCTTAAAGGGATAGCATGAAAGCCCCTAGAGGTGATGGGATAGGTCTGTGCCTGGCCAGTGGTGGTGGTGACCGGGTAATTCTTCACAGGGGACTACACGTATGGTAATGCCGGTGTGTTGCAGAGAACTGCACACGCATCGACAGACGTGAGTGCATGGAACACTGGCGAGAGCTGGGAAAAGTCTGCCTTAGACTGCACCGATGGGTTTTGATGCTGCATTACACTTTTGTAATTAGGGGAAACTGAAGAAAGGTAGAAGAGATCTCGGTAGATTTTTTTTTCTGCAATTTCCCATAAGTCTGTAGTTACATCAAAATAAAAGACTTAAAACTGAAAAAGGAAAAAGGCAGCAAGGGGAGTATTTTTCTGGTGGCAACTTCATTTCATTTTGTGCTCATGTGAGCTTGGTATCACCCTGGGAAATGTCCTTAATATTCTTGGGGATGAGATTAAAAAAAAAAAAAAACCTTGAAAATTCCTATCTGATAGCAAGTCTGGATGGCTCCAAGGCTATAGGGGCTGGGGACATGTGAAGACTGTGGCCTGGCTCAGAAACACTGCTGTCACTCAGCTTACCCACAGACCGGCCGAAGCTAAAGCTATGGCATGTGTATGGTGTCTTCCCGTCCATTAATAAGCATGTTCTGGGTCTGG
The DNA here is from genome assembly GCA_004026605.1 of Ondatra zibethicus. NCBI lineage: Eukaryota > Metazoa > Chordata > Mammalia > Rodentia > Cricetidae > Ondatra > Ondatra zibethicus. The sequence continues at coordinate 121,604 of PVIU01003109.1, forward strand.
AGGACGGCTCAGCAGTTAAGAGCATACACCGCTCTTGCAGAAGACCCGAGTTCAGTTCTAAGCACCCACATGGTGGTTCACAACAGTCTCTTAACTACAGCTCCTTCTGGTCTCTGAGAGCACCAGGCCCACCAGTGGTACAGACAGACAGGCGGGCAAAGCACCTACACAAGAATGTCAGTCTAGAACGGCAGGCTCCTTTACCAGAAGCAGAGGGCAGTCTTTAAACCCTAGCAAGGTTCCTTCCCCTGTCTCCTCTTTGGCTGTTCTCACACATCTAGGTGCTGTGTTTGCTTCTGCTTCTTACGTTTGCCTTTTTATAAACTGACTGTGTACGTGTTCATCTATTTTTTTCCATTTTTGAGACAAGGTATAGAGACAGTGTGTAGCCCTGGCTATCCTGGAATTCACTCTGTAGACCAAACTGGCCTTAAACTCACAGAAATCCGCCTGCCTCTGTCTCCCACGTGCTGGCACTAAAAGTGTGTGCCACCGCCAGCCAGCTCATCTAGGTGTTTTACATCAGGCTGACTTTAAAACTCACCAAGACCATAGCTTTGTCAGAGCTGCATGGCATTAGCCAAATGCAGCTGTTGGTGATTTTCTAATGGGTTGAGTTGAGTTAGTGAGCTAGACTAACAGAGTTTGGCTGAGGAGGAATAACTAGGCTAGCCCACTGGAGCAGGCGGCAGCATTTTCTGTTTTTCTGTATTTGGATCTCAGCTGGCTGTAGGCACTTCTAAAAATCAACTATTAGATTTTATTTCTTACAACATTTTCTTTAACTGTCTTTTCTTCCTATAACTTTCCCACTTTTTTGTTTTGTTTGTTTGTTTTAAGCTATGTCTCTGTGTCTAAGCCTGTACACCTGTGTGCAGTTGCACGTGGACCCCAGGAGAAGACAGCAAATGCCTGAAGCTGAAGGTGCAGGAGGTTGTGAGCTGCTCAGTGCAGATGTGGGCACCGAACTCAGGTCCTCTGGAAGAGCAGTAAGCCGTCATCTCTCCCATTTCAGTTTTTGTTTTGATTGAACCTAGCACCTCACACATGCTAGGCAAGCACTGTAGCCCTGAGCTATATCCCCAACCCTCTACTTTTTCTTTATTATGATAAAACATACATGGTACAAATTTTATCATTTTAACTATTTTCAAGTGTATATGGCATTTAGTGTATACTGATGGGCAATGGTCACAATTTTCCACCTCTATAATTTTTCTCTGTCTCTAATTCTGCCATGAAATAAGAAGTTCCCTGTATTAGTTACTTTTCTCCTTGCTCTGACAAAATGCCCCACAAAGAAACAAACAACGTAAGGTTGTTGGGACTTATTTGGCTCCTATCTGAGGGTACAGCCCATCATGACGGAAAAGGCATGGCTGCAGGACCACAAAATGGCTCGTCACACTGTGTCCGTGGTCCAGAGACAGCAAGAGGGCACTAGTGCTCAGCAGGCTTTCTCCGTTTCCCGTTCTTATTCAGCCCAGGCTCCATCCCAGAGAATGGTGCCATCCACATTCAGAGGGAGCCTTTTCTCTCCAGCTAATGCTGTCTGGGAACAACCTCATAGTGGACATGCCCAGTGTCCTAGGTGATTCTGAGTGCAGCCAAGTTAACAGAGAAAGATAACCGTCGCACAACCCTGGGCCGGGCGCATAGCTCAGTGGCCAAGCGCTTGTCTGAGCACAACGTCCAGGTGAGATCCACAGCATAAACAACTCACACCCTTTATTCTCTCGCCCCCCCACCCCAGCCGTTGCTCCACTTTCTGTCTCTGCATATTTTCCCTCTCCTTTTGAGAGTGGAATAACTTATCTGTTATTCGAGACTAATTTAACCTAAAACTTTGCAACATAAAACACCAATTTGGTTTGTCTTCTCAGTTTCGGGGAGCAGCTTAGCTAGATGGTTCTGGCCTAGGCTCCTGCAGCTGCACGGGATTTGCCATAGGGTTTTCAGTCATCCGAGGACTCACCTGGGGCCAGAAGCCACACTACCTAGTCTACATCCTCGCCAGGTACTGGACAAACACTTCCACTTTTCATCACACAGTCCCCAGCACTGGCCTTTCTTCATGATGGGAGGGGGTTAAGGGAAACATATCAGATACCACGTGGGAATATTTGATTTCATCTAAAGAATGACAGCACTCCTGACCCTGATGGCGTGGGTACAGGGGAGCTGGCTGAGGGAGCGGGCCCAGTGGCCCGGACTGACCAATTCAACTACCACCCAGACCCACAGCCGGGCCTTCAGTTGGCCCTCCCTAGTATCCTCTCCATCTAGGACCTGCAGGAGCTTGTGAAGGGACTGGTCCTGTGGAACAATAACCACAGGATCTCCATGACTTGGGCAGCTGTGGGCATTCAAGAGGAGTTTCGATAAGGATCCATGACGATGGTGTACCAGAAACCAGAGGCCTTGAGCCAGACCAGTGCCTCAATGCAATGAACCTTTTCCAGTAAAGCTGATTGGACAAAAGGGTATGCTGTGTGACACACTGCAGCTCCCAACGTCACCAGGACGAATGGAGAGGAGTCAGAGAGGTGCAAGAGATGAAGGAGCAAAGAGGTTTTTTGTTATTGTTGTTGTTGTTTTATTTTCGAGACAGGGTTTCTCTGTAGCTTTTGGTTCCCGTCCTGGAACTAGCTCTTGTAGACCAGGCTGGCCTTGAACTCACAGAGATCCGCCTGCCTCTGCCTCCCTAGTTTTTGTTCTTTTGGTTTTTTGTTTTTCTCTCTTTGTGTTTGTTTGTTCATTTGTTTACTTGTTTTGGTTGATTTGATTTTTTTTAATTTTCATTTGTGGGAACTGCTTCAAGAGAGAAGAGAGGATATGGAGGGACTTAGAGGTAAAGGAATTGGGTTTCTAATGTGAAATTCCCAAAGATTCAATAAATAAATTATGTTTACAAAAATGCAGCTCTCTTCTCATAATGCCACTGTTGCTGGTGCTCAGGGTCTGGGTCGGGGCTTCCACGTTTCCTGTCCCCTTACTCAAAGAATTGAAACAATAGCCCACATTGATTGTAAAGTATCAAGGAAGCTTTATTTGAAGCAAATCTATCTATAGTTCAGGCCAGAATACACTACAAAAGAGCAGCAGGCCTTACATGAGCAAGAAAGTGCTCAAGGGCTCAAGTATTACTTGGGCTTTCTTGGTAGGATCCAAGAGGAGAAACTTGGTTCCTATGGGGCACAGTGAGAATGGTTCTCTGTTCTGGTTGATAGTGTCATGTAATTATTTTAAAACCGTGTATGTCCCTTCTCAGAATGTACCTGGTTTATTTATATACACACCCAATCTGCATAGGCACAAGATTGTTTCTAGGGGACCTCCTTGAGATACTAAAAGCCAAGTCCTTGACAAGTGTGGTGGGTATTCGCCTGAAAACCCAGCACTGGGTGAGCAGAGGCAGTTCATGCCTGCCTGGACCACAAAGAAAGTTCAAAGCCAGTCTGGGCTACATAACAAGACCCTGTTTCAAAAACAAAACAAAACAAAAATATATAATATACATTCATGTTTGGCCAGGAAGACGGCTCAATCCATAAAGGCACCTGGCATCAAGCCTAAAATCAATCTCAGAGGCCCACACGGGAAACAGAGAGAACCTGCTCCCACCGGCACACAGGTTATCCTCTGTGGATATCTTCTGTGACCTCCACAGGCCTGCACACTCGTACTCAAGCACACACACACACACAGAGTAATAGTTAAAAGAAAGCACACCAAGGGGCTGCGGAGACAGCTCAGTGGTTGTGTGTACTGCACTCACAGAGGTCCAAGTTTGGCTCCCAGCACCCACATCAGGCAGCTTTCTAAACACTTGTGGTTCTAGACACCAGAGATCCAACACTCTCTTCTAAACTCTGGGGTACCTGCACAAAAGGGGTGCACATAAACTCACATAGGGACACATAAATAACTCTTTAGAAAAACAGCTGAGGGCAAGAATGTGCGCAGCTGTTCAGCCCTGCCCTTCTCCAGACCAGGATCCCAGTCAGGAAACAGCAGCCAAGTGCACACCGGGCAGGTCTTCACACTTTAATTAATGTTATCAGGATCATTTTCCATAAGCCCAAAGGCCCAACTCAAGGTGATCCTAGATTCAGACACAGGTTCAATCCTGATTTGTTTCCCCGTGTTTCTTTTGTCTGATGTCACACAGGCGGCAAAACTAATCCCACAAAGGCAGCTTTCACAAATGTATGCTGTTTTGACTCCTTGTGAGAATACTCTCGCATCCTGTATGGTATGTGAGTGCACTATCCAGAAGTGTAAGTCCAAATAGCTGCTCACTTATTAGTGAGTGCCTGAAGTCAGAGAGCTCGTCAGCACTCCCGTGTTAACTCATTCCTCCGACCAGGAAACCTGAGCATTTGTTGAAAGGAATGCTGACCGAGCAGCATGGCAGACAATGCTTTCGGCACCGGGAAACGGCAACAAAGAAGAAAAATGAGGCCTCTCATTTCCTGTTGCGGGATTTTGAAAAAAAAATGAAAATATAGCATGTTTGGTTATTCTCTGGCTGGAGGAAGACTCTATGAAGACAAAATGAAACACAATAAAGGGTATTGAGTATAAATAAAATAAGTACACAATAAATGGCAAGAGTATTGTTACTATATAAGGGTAGCGAAGGTTCTCGAGGAGTGGGACACGTGAGCAGTTTTCTAAACGAAGACAGGGAAAAATGAAAAGCCCTGAAGCAGGAGTGAATGGTTTCCTCATAGTCAAAAGTAATCTAGTGGCTGGGGATGTAGGGTTGTGTGCTTGCCTAGCATGAAGGTGGCCCTGGGTTCAATTACTAGAGCCACCTAAGCCAGGCATCTGCAACCCAGTGCTTTGGAGGCAGAGGAAAAAGGATCAGAAGTTCAAAGTCTTTCTTAGCTACAAAGCAAACTTGATATCGACCTGGCCTACATGAGATCCTGTCTTTGAAAAAAACAAAACAAAAAAAACACCCAAAAAACAGACAATCTGAACTCTATCCACAAAGCCATGAATCATAGCCACCACATCCATCACTGAAGCCTTGTCTTGGTAGGGTTGAGTGCTAGGCCAAACAGTTCAACAGCTGTCCCTCAGTTCAGCTTATATAAAATTGCCATTCTTTCCATACCTTCATTCCAGTCTGGTAAAAATGTCACACTTCGGAATTGAGCTGTGGCTCAGTTGGTAAGAGTGCCTGCCTACCATGCACAAAGCCCTGGGTCAATCCCCAATACCAAACAAAGAGGTCCAGTGTCTTGTGCTGGAACCCCAGCACGACAGAGCTGAAAGCAAGAAGACCAGAAGTTTCAGGTCATCCTCAGCTACAGAGCAAGTTCCAGGCCAGCCGGAGCCTGTGAAGACCCTGTTTCAAAAGAAATAAAAGTTAAAAAACAAAAAACAAAGTGCCAGGCAGGACAAGTGGTAACGGCCCCTCCCACCTCCCTGCCCCCACTTGCTGGTCATCCCGAGGCCCTCTGAGGTCCCCACTTATTCATTCTCCAGTTCCCCAGCATCCTTTTCAACAAAGAAGGTGGAAATGTGACTGTTTGAGTTAGGCAGTGCGCTCTAAGCCATCTGTGAGCAGTAGCCAGTCTGTTCCAAGCAGCAGGCAGAAATGTCATCCCTTTTAACAACAGCCCCAGCCGTAAGTGAGCTCAAAGCAGGAGCCCCATTGAGCAAATCATTCCTCCTCTACTCTGAGTGTGTCTTGCCATCACCCTCCACACTCAGAACACTGCCACGAACTCCATACACACCCAGCAAATATTCATTTAAATGTGTGCGTGTGAACACGATGGAAGACACAAGGCAAAACTCTCCAAAAGGGACCTGGGGACCCTGACACCCCTAGGTTCTGACTTTTTTCTCCCTTGTGGTGTTCCAGTTATTTGTTGCTCTGTAACAAAACATTCAGAAACTTAATAACTTCAGGCAGCTGCAACGTCTGTCTTGCTCCGGAGTTCAGTCTGACCAAGGACAGCTTGTCCCCACTCCACTCTGGAATGCAGACGTGCAGCCTTTCCTCCCAGTTGCTAGATTCCCTCAGAGCCTGGAGGCACCACCCTTGCAGACAGCGGCTCAAATCCCTGCAATCCTTTAGGGCCTGGCCTCTCAAGTCATAAAGGTTCATTTCTGCCACATTTACTAGAAGAAAATCACTAAGGCCAATCTGTAGATAAGAAATGGTAGAAGCAGGGTTGAACAATATGCGGGAATTTAAAGTCTGTTAGGTTGAATGAGGCCACTAGGTTTGATCGTTACTTTCATTCATTGATTTTTGTTTTATTTTTGAGGCAGGGTCTCAGGTAGCCCACACTGGCCTCCAATTCACTCTGTAGCTAAGACTGGCCTTGAACTCCTGGTCTTCCTACCTCTACCTTCCAAGAACTAAGACTATAGGCTTCTCATTCCGTTTTTGTGATGTTGGGGATGAAGCCCAGGGCCTCAAGTACGTTAGGCAAGCAGGGGATCAATTCAGTTTCCATCCCAGCCTGGCCATAGTTGTCAGCACGAATGCTAAAGGGGGTGTTCCATTCTGCAGAGGAGTCTCTGAGCGGAACTTAGAAAGAATAGGGAATGTCTGCAGGTCGACTTAATGATCTTTTGTTTGGGAATCCTGCATTCTTACTCCCCCTGCCCGCCCTCTGCCTATGCCTAGAAGACTCAGATTCCTTTCCTAAATAAAGAGAAGTTAGGATTGGAGTTCACCTTGGGCCCCAAATGTACAACTGAACATTTATTCACTCACTTCGAGGGAAAGCCAAAAAGATCAAACCTAACTTCCAGTTTGCACTTCCAGTTTGCATCCTATTGGAATTAGGTGCCAGTAAAACCCTCCAGAGAGACCCTGTCTCTGGATCTCTGCGTAGTTTCATGTTCAAGTTTAGCAGATCCCTCAACAAGTGGAGACTAGTAATCCGCCCAGGCCAGGGAACAGTTAGACTAGATTTCCTGGAGTTAGGGTGAGACCATGTGACTAAGTCTGAGCCAAGGAAATGAAGACAGAAGGAAAGGAAGCTACTTCTGATGCTGGTCCATAAAAATCTAGTGTGGTCCTTTATCCTCTTTTCTTTCCTGGTCCACTACCTGCATAGAGAGGATGGAGGGGGCCCAGAGTAACAGGAGAGGGGAGGCCTAAATGCCGAAGTCACTATGTGGCAGAGAGCACAAAGTCAGGCATGGTAGCATGGGCTTTTAGCCCTGAGATTCAAGAGACAGTCTGGTTTACATAATGAGTTCCAGGTCAGCCAGAGCTACACAGTGAGGCCTTATCTAAAAGAAATAGTAATTTAAAAGAAAGGATGTAATTAGCACAGGATCTTATTGCATTAATAAAAAAATGAACTTTCTTTTAAAATTTATTTTTATTTCATGTGCACGAGTGTTTGCCTGCGTGTGCATGTCTGCACCACATGCATACCTGGCACCCAAGGAGGCCAGAAGAGGATGTGGATCCCCTAAAACTGGAGCTACAGAAGTCTGTGAGCCACCATGTGGGTGAGCCAATGCTCCAGGCCCCCAAAATAACTTTTATCATCTCAAGTCGCCTAGCAAAGATGTTTTGGTGGTTATCTTGTCTCTCTGGCCCCTGAAGTTTGTCATTCAGGAAATGGTTTTCCCCTTCCTCTCCTATAGTGGAATATGCTCCACTATTCGACACTGGAAAGCAGAATGGATGGTGAGTTTCACCCCTGATTGAATAAAATAGAACTTACTATCTAATGGGTTGCACAAGCTGAAGAGGTAACTTTTTCAGGAATGCATTACCCAAAATGGGTTAACAAGAAAATCAAGGTTTGCAGGCGTAATGACTTTTTTTTCCTTTTCTTTTTAAAATCACATTCAAGGTTAACTGAAGGAGGAAAACCACACCCTCTGATTCAGTGTTCCTAAGACAGCGACCGAAAGAAGGAACGGTGGAGCCCTCCCGGAACTCCTAGCTCCCACCTCCGCCCTTAGACAATGCCAGATAAAGCGTGTTTTAAGAAGCAACAGTCACAGGAAAAAAAGAGAGAAAGGGACCCTAGAGAGGCAAACGCAAAAGACTTGTGGTGACACGGGTTGGGTGTCTCCCGCGAGCAGGGCTGCAGCAGAGCGCGCGTGCTCGCCCGCACACCCATAACCCCACAACCCCACATCACATAGACACGCAAAACAAAACCCAAGTCTTTTCCCGCTGCCCCCCACGCCCTTCCCACGAGGTGAGCAGCAGGCTCCTGGGTACTGGGAGAAGGAGATGCAGCAGGGAAAGAGACCACGGGGAGCGGGCGTCAGCCACCCCCCACGCGGGAGCTCAACGGGCTAAGGGCGCAGGCCGAGGAGGGCGGAGCCCATGCAGACTTCGAGATGCTGAGCCCCCCACCCGACGCGCTCGCTGGCCACGCCCCCCACTGGCTGGTCACGCCCCCGCTGCGGCGGGCGAGAGGCGGGGCGGGGCGCGGTGTATATAAGGCGAGGGGCGGGCGCCGCTCTTTTGTCTCTTGCTGCAGCAAGGCGAGTGGGAGTACCTGGAGCGCGAGCTCGGAACGAGACTCCACGGTGAGGCACAGAGCTGGGCTTGGGGCCTACCCTGGGTGGGGTCGGGGCAGCTTGTGGCTGGCGGGCGCGTCCTCTCTGGGTTGCAACAGGCGACCGGGCAGTTTGGAACATTCCGAAGCTGGCAGGCCACGCCCTGGGACTTCGAGGGAGGGTGTGGTGGACGAGACCCGGATCCTCGGCCTCCGGGCTACGGGAACGCCCCGGGATGGGAATGCCACGTCGAGAGGCCTCCGTGGAGGGCGCGGGAACCAGGGAGCGCTGGTCACCCCCAAGCCTCAGGCCACCTACTATCTCCTTGGTTCGCCCATCAGGGTTGTAAGAAAATGGCAGACAAGCCGGACATGGGGGAAATCGCCAGCTTCGATAAAGCCAAGCTGAAGAAGACCGAGACGCAGGAGAAGAACACCCTGCCGACCAAAGAGAGTGAGTGTTCCCCCGCCTTTGGGTTCCTACCCCAGCGCTCCACCCTTCCCTGCTGTGCCAGCCCGGCACCCCCCACCCCCATCCGGCCACTATTCTCCCACCCCGAATCTGAGCGGCCACAGCCACCCTTCCAGTTACACAAAGCACTTTGTCCCTCCCAAATTCCCTCCTTGTCCCCCAGGCCTCGTGGGTGCCTCACCCACACCAGGTTTGTGGGGTGGGGGGGCCGTAAAGTGGCTCCATTCTCCAATGCTCACATCTCGCCCTTTGCAGCCATTGAACAGGAAAAGAGGAGTGAAATTTCCTAAAAGCCCAGACTGGAGGATTACCCCACCCCACCCCACCCCGTCATCTCCGAGACCCCCTCGTGATGTGGAGGAAGAGCCACCTGCAAGATGGACGCGAGCCACAAGCTGCACTGTGAACCCGGGCACTCCGCGCCGATGCCACCGGCCCGCGGGTCTCTGAAGGGGGACCCCCCACTAATCGGACTGCCAAATTTCCACCGGTTTGCCCTGGGATATTATAGAAAATTATTTGTATGATTGATGAAAATAAAACACACCTCGTGGCATGGCTGGCGTGGTCTGAATCTCTTAGTAGAGTATGCGTGGGCAGAGCGGCACTGGGAGTGAGTTGTGCCGCAGAGAAGGGGGGGGCGCGTCATTTTTATTTTGGTTTTCCGTGCTTTGCCCTAAGGTTTCCTGGGTTCTCTCGGTTGCTGGTTCTTAATGCAACCCACGTAAAATTTAACCCCATTTCTGAGAAATGCTGCCCAAAAGATTAGGATGTACAGCTAATGAGCTCTTCCACCCTATAACCTCTCAAGCATACCAGAAGCAGTGATTTAAAGGCTGAGGAAGGGAGCAAAGGATCATTCTGGAATGTTGGAAATTGGGCGAGGTCGGGGTCCGTCCCTCACAAACACACAAGGTTTTTCTCTAGACGGTACTGACTGAAACAGAAACAAAGGCGGGACCTGATGAAACAACCGTGTGTTTGATCAGAACTTGCCGAACCGACAACTACAGCCACAGGGAACAGCCTAGGTTTGGGGGAGGGGAGTTGGGTTTTTTGGTTTTTGTTTTGTCTCGGGACGTTCCCGAATACGTTAGCCTTTGGGAGTGGGGAGGGGTGGCTGAGCGGCCTCCAGACCTGAGATCTGCAGGAAGGGTGGAAGTGAGAAGAGGGAACGTGGTTGCAGTGGGTCGGCAGAACTGAAGAAGGTCACACCCTCTCCGTGACCCACGGGGAAGGGGCGGGACCAGGCCAGAGGGGCCTGGTGGAGGAGGAGCCCGGCACTACTGGGCATGAAAGGAGCTTATGATTACAGGGGTGGCCTTTTCCTGGAGGAGGGGAGGGAGGGAGACAATTGAACAGGGCTCGCCCCACATTTTTTGTTTTACCCCCAAGGGACTGGATAAATGCATGAGGGCAGTTCAAATGAGGTGTATCCTCCAGCAACAGGAAATGTAAAAGCTGGTAGTGACACAAGCAGGCAGGGCAGAGCAGAGGCGGGCAGGTCGGGGAGGCTCAGCCTAGCGGACATAAAGGAGCAACACGACAAACCTATACCCTCAGTTCCTTCTCTGGTACCTGGAGGCCTAAATCACCTTTGAATGGAGAAGGATTCTTTTTTGCTGATGTTAGTGATTCCCCCAGGTGCAGCTTTTGCAGTGACCCCTCACAGGGTGGGACTGATGAATAGCCCCATGTTTGAGTAAGAAATCTCTAGCCGATGCTCTCATAAGTGGGCCTAATCTCTTTAGTTCAGAAGAAAGAAAACAGAGAAGAGAACCTACTGAAAATCATAACTGGCCTCACCCACCCCATCTTAGTCATGCTAAAGCTGACAGCTACCATGTTTCCCTTCTTCACTGGCGTGTTGAGTCTTGTTCCTTGATTGGCAAGGCCTGAACATGATGAACCTGTGATCATTCCTATGGTTTAGGGAAGCCAAACATACTCATTTCCCCCCCTGGGCCCAATCCAGGGTAGGAAGGAAGTACTGTTAATTTACGATTGAGGCTAATGACGGAAGGCTGCAGAGGCCAGCTACGTTAGTCAGCTTTGACACTAGAACAAAAACACCTGTGAGATGGAACTGGAAAAAATTTCTTTTGTCTCGGGAGTTCCAGTCTGTATTCTACCGGCCCTGCTTTGGATCTGTGGTCGGGCAGCACATCAGAGTGGGGGTTCAGAGCAAAGCAAAAGCGCTCACCACCGGAAGACATGGCCAGGAAGCAAAGGAGAAAGAGGAAGGAGTGGGGGGTCCCACAATGCACCTCCCACTTGGCCCTGGCTCTTCAAAGGTTCCACCACCACCTCTCAACAGTGCCACCCTGAGGATCAAACCTCCAACCTGTGGGACCTTGCGAACATTTCAAAATCCAAATTATAGGAAGAACCACGTATAGGTTAGGAGATTTCTGGAGCTAGGTGTACTTACTGGTAAAGACCTATAACCTCAGCACTTGAGAAGGGGGGTTAGGAGGACTTGGAGTTCAAGGTCATCCTCAGCTACCCAGTGAATTCAAGATGTGTGTGGGTTACTTGAGACCCTGTCTCAAAAAATAAAAAATAAATAAATGAAAATAAAGATACTGGGATATTTGTTTTTACAACATCTAGAGGCCACATACAAGTACCTATCACTGTACTGAGTCTGCAGAGTTTTGTTTTGTTTTTAAGCACAAGTAACTGCAAAATGTTCAATGAAAAGAAAAGCAAGAGACATAACCCGTCCCCTTCAGGAAAGCAGAGGAAGCCTTGGTGAAAGAGGAAGCATTTGCATGAAGACAAGAAGTGAGAAGAGAGTGAGGGTTGCTCAGCAGCAGGCTCCTCCTCCCGTGGACACCAGAACATGTGCAGTGAAGTGAAAGAGCAGTCGCTGAATGGAAACAGAAGCAACCTCAAAATGAACCCAGGAAGGAAGGAAGGTGGGCGCGTTGCATCCTGTAGTCATCGGGAGGCCACTGCAGAGCTGGGGGTAAAAATCTGAGAGGTCTGTGAGCGTGTGGGAAGACACAGGTACTTGTCACCAGTAGCAGCACCTACCCCTCCACCACCACCTCCACCAGACCAAGCCCTTCATTACTAGCACACCGTTGCTCCATAATCAGTACTAACACCATGCCTGCACCTCACCACTCCCACGCTATCCACAACATCTAGTCTGTCATCACCAGCACCATCTTACCGTTACCTTCACAATCATCATTACCACCATCACCACCACCACCTTTACTACCACCACTCTCACTACCACAATCACCATCATCACACCAATACCATGATGCTCGATGCCTGCAGCCAGAAGAGGGTGTTGAATTCCCTTGAACTAGAGTTATAGATGATTGTGAGCCACCGTGTAGGTGCTGGGAATCAAACCCAAGTCTTCTGGAAGAACACCCTGTGTTCTTAACCACCAAGCCATCTCAACAGTCCTTTGCTTGTTTTTAAATTTCTTTTTGGGTGTGCATGTGTGTGTGTACAAAAGTATACAAGAGTGTGTGCCATACTTGCACATGTAGCGACCAAAGTTCAACATGGGGCATCTTCTTCTACTGCATGCTCTCTATCTTATTTTTTTATGATTGTTTATGTGTATGTGTGTGTGTGTGTTTCTGTGTGTGCTGGGTAAATGTGTGTCAGAGTGCAAGTGTGCACAAACAGCACTTGTGTGAAAGTCAGAGGACAGCCTTTAGTGTCAGTCTTCACCTTTTCACCCTGCCTGACACGGCCTCTCTTTGCTGCAGTACAAGCCAGGCTCCTAGAGCATCTCCCGTCTCTGCCTCCTGTCTCCTTGTAGGGACACACAGGAATTACAGATGTTCATGCTATTGCATCCAGCCAGCTTACACGGGTTCTGGAGATTCTAACTCAAGTCATCAGGTTGTGAAGAAAGCTCATTCCCCACTGATCCATCTCCCCAGCCCATCTCCACCTTATTTTTTGAGGTGGGGTCTCTTAGTAACCCTGAAACTCACTGTATGAGCTAGACTTGCTGGCCCACAGGATCTGCCTGCCACATGCAGCGTCTTACATGGCTGCTGAGAATCTGAACTCAAGTGTTCATGCTTGTGCAGCAAGCACTTTACACGCTGAGCCATCATCCTCCCAGCCTTTTTTTTTTTTTTTTGAGAATTATTTTATGTGTGTGAGTGTTTTGCCTGCATGGATGTATATATGCCGTGTATATGCCTGCTGTCCTTGGAAGCAAAAAGAAGATTTCAGATCATCCCCCATAACTGGAGCTACAGATGGGTGGTGCACCTGTGGACCACTGTGAATGTATAAGAAAGCCGGCTGAACAAGCTATGAGGAACAAATCAGTGACAGGACTCCTCCATGGCTCATGGAGGTTCTCGCCTGAAGTTATTGCCTTGACTTCCCTCATTGATGGTGTGTGAACCGGGAGTTGTAAGATGAAATCAACCCTTTCCTCCCCACCTTGCCTTTGGTCATGGTGTTTTATCACAACAATAGAAACCAAAGATAGCCCCCAAATCTCAATGACTTACAACAGCAAAAACACATACTTTGTCCATATTGCTATCAGCCACTGCTCAGTTGCTCGTCGGCACTCCTCCTTCGTTCTGAGAGGCAGGCTGAACAAGCAGCTCTATCTGGGGCACAGCACGGGTACAGCCAATGGAGAAGTGGTGCTTCCCTCTTCTCAGACTTCATCTCCATCCACGCACACTAAGCAAAGCACACCGTGAAGCAAGGCTCTGTCGGTCACAAGCCATCAGGCTATGGTGTCTAATTCTGTCCTAGGGAGAACAGGAACGAATTTGTACCCTGGGGTAGTTTGAATGTGAGATGCACCCAATAGGCTTGTGTGTTTGGACACTTGATCTCCAGCTGATGGCTCTGTTAGGAGTGGAGACTCACTAGAAGAAGCCTGTCATGGATGGGCAGGCATTGAGGTTTTATAGCCTGGACCCATTTCCTGTTCTCTCAGCTTCCTGACTGCCAGGCAGGCCTCAGGCTTCTGCCTTGCCTTCCCCACCATGATAGGCTCTACCCCTCTAGAAATACAAACCAAAATAAACCCTTTCTTTTCTAGCTTCCTTTGTATCGGGGTATTTTATCATGGCAACAGAAGAATAACTAATACAGATGTCTAATATAATTTATTGCATGTACCACAATGCATACACATAGAATTTTTTATGAAGTATCTTTCTTAAATCAGACACATTAGCTTACACCTGTTACCCAACACTACAGAGGTGGAGGCAGGAGGATCAGGAGTTTAAGGTCATCCTTGTCTACATCATGAGTTGGAGACCATGAGACCTAGTCTCAAAAAAAAATGGTTTTTAAAGATTATCTTATTTAGCCAGACATGATGGCCCATGCATTTAATCCCAGCACTCAGGAGGCAGAGGCAGGTGAATCTCTGTGAATTCGAGGACAGCCTGGTCTACAAAGTGAGTTCCAGGACAGCCAGGGCTACACAGAGAAACTTTGTCTCTAAAAACAAAAAGCAAAAACAAAACAAACAGACAATCTTTATTTCACCTTTATATTCCAATGGGAATCATGTTGATTTGTACTTTTACAGTATGTGGAGAAGAGACTACCTTATAGTTAACTATAACTCATAGTTAGTCCTTCCTCCATACACTATAAAGTTATCCTTAATTTTTATTTCAAAAAGAGAAGTATCATCAAATATTTGACATATTAAGACATTTGATCCTGAGGGTTGATGATGGCTGTCCCTTTGTTGGTGGCTGATTCAGGAGTAAATGCAGACTGTAATCCTAGCACAGGAGCCAAGGGAGGAAATCTGCTTGAAGGCTTCTGGGAAAACTGAACACAATGAAAACATACAAATACCACTGTTGAAGGATGTGATGTTTGAACCAAGATGGTCGTCTTGAAACCATTAAAGGAAATTGAGCTGACAAGGAGGTAACATTAAAACATAGAAAGGATGTAAGTACTGGCTGAGTTCTGGAGTCACAGAGTTTCCTAAAAGGGCTTTGTTTTGGAACTTGTTGTGTGAATAATAAATTTCCCTGTATCTAGTGAGACGACGTAACAGTTAATGCTCCTGTCACAGAAACTTGAAACAGTTTCAGTGCTGCGATTCCGGTGCCCAGAAGGTGAGACACAGATCCCTTGGAGCAAGCTGGTCAGCCAGACTAGCCTTATGGGCAGTGAGCTCTGGGCGTGGCTTCACAGCTTTCCTCCATGAGTGAGGCAGGGAGCCCCACACACAATACACATGCTCATACACATGTATACCCATATGTGAAATAAATACATTTTAGCATATTTGGAAATTCGGTAGTTGGGTTTTCTGTTATAGCCAAAAGAACTCTAATATCCAGCATAAGGAATAAGAGGAGTCTAACAACAGAAGCAATGCGGACTCAAACAAGAGAAAGCCCAGCAAATAGTGACTGGCTGTAAGCAATCAACAAGACACTCCAGCAGGAAACGGCACTGCCGCCAAGCTTGATGCCTGGCAACTAGAGTTCAACCCTTGGGCCCTACGTGGTGAAAGGAGAGAACTGACTCCATCAAGTTGTCCTCGTGCTGCAGCATGCCCACATACACACACAAATAAATGTGATTTTATAAAAAATAAATCAGGGCCGGGCGGTGGTGGTGCACGCCTTTAATCCCAGCACTTGGGAGGCAGAGGCAGGCGGATCTCTGTGAGTTCGAGACCAGCCTGGTCTACAAGAGCTAGTTCCAGGACAGGCTCCAAAACCACAGAGAAATCCTGTCTCTAAAAACCAAAAAAAAAAAAAAAAAAAATCAGATACTAGAGAGCTGGATCACAGTTACGAGTGTTAATTGGTTAACCAGAGGATCCAAGTTCAGTTTTTAGCACTCACACTGGGCGGCTCATCACTCACTACCTGTGACTGCAAGTCCAAGGGAGCCAATGCCCTTTTCTAGCCTCTGTGAGCACCTGTACACATATGTTGCATGTGCACAAGCGCGTGTGCGCGCACACACACACACAGTGGAAAACTTTTAAGGAATTGTCTGGCTCAGGTATGAGGCCTAGAAAGTCTGAAATTAGCATACTGAAAAATTCCACACCAGTTTTTACATGGTATAATCTTTGTTATTTTTTAATAGATTTATTGTTTTTTATATGTGTGAATGCTTTGCTTGCATGTATATATGTGCACTGTATGCAAGTCTGGCACCCATGAAGGTCAGAAGAGATCATCAGATCCCCCGCAACTGGCGTGAACTACTGTATGGATGCTGGGAATTGAACTCGGGTCCTCTGCAAAACCAGCATGCACCCTGAGACATTTCTCTAGCCCCTTATTTATTTCTTGAAACAAGGTTTCCTGCTGTAGCACCAGCTGGCTTAGAACTCACTACCTAGCCCAGGTTCATCTCAGACTCACAATAATTCTTTTGCCTTAACCTCCTCCTAAGTTCTGAGATGTCAGACATGAGCCTCCACACCATTCTCTGCATTATATTGCAGCCGTGAATGCATATGTGTATATGCATTCATATGGTGTGTATATGTGTGTATATGCAAATTCATATGGTGCTAGGGACTAGACCCAGAGATATATGCACGCTGGGCAAGCACTAACGATTGTGCCACACACTCAGTCTCTTATTATAGTCTTCACGTAGGACTCCTTCTCAGAGAAATTACTTTTGCTCTTTAAGGCCTTCAACTGAGAAGATGCCATCTTCTCTCCTGTGACTCATGTCACCAGACACCTCTGTAGCAGCTTCTAGACTCGGGGGACTAAATAAGTGGGCACCAGACTCTACCCAAGTAGACACCTGACATGAGTCACCACCATGTTGAAGGAATAGTTCCCTTTTTCTCCTTGCCGGCCCTAGATTTGCCTGCTTCTGGGCTGACCTGCTTGGAGAGCACAGGAATGCGGAGACCAGCTCCTACCCACATTGGGGCCAGGAAATGTCTACCCCTGAGGGCAGAAACCAAATGCTGCGGGTAGAGTGTTGGTGGAGCCTGACGGCAGAAGGGAGCCTCAGGGTCACTCTGCCAGATCCTGGGTGCTGATCCCAGACAGAAATAACCTCTTAGAATTTCACTTCTTGGGTGAACCTATGCAGAACAAAAATCAGAGAACTATAATTTGTTTAAGGACAGCTGTTAAAGGACCAAGGAAGAAACATTCTAAAACTTTTCTTATTTAATTCATTTCTTTTTATAGCATGTGCATTTGTGTTTTGCCTGCCTGTATGTCTATGTGAGGGCGTCAGATCCCCTGAAACTGGAGTAACAGAAAGTTATGATCTGCCATGTGGGTGCTGGGAACTGAACCTGGGTCTTCGAAGAGCAGTCGGTGCTCTTAACTGCTGAGCCATCTCTCCAAACCCGACATTCTAAAACTTTTTACCATCTGTCTATCTATTTATTTATTATTTATGCTGTATGCGCGCACATGCACGTGTAAACATTATACGTGTTTCTAGGAGTCGGTTTTCCTTCCACCATTCCACCATGTGGGGATCAAACTCAGGTCCTTGGTCTTGGCAGCCAGTGCCTTTACTTGCTGAGTCATCCTACCAGCCCACATCCTTTTATCGCTGTTGTTGTGCGCACATGTGTATGATGGGGTGCACTATGTGAAGGTCAGAGACCAGCTTTGTGCAGCTGATTCTCTCCTCCTCGCGTGGTTCCAACTCAGTCCATCAGGCTTGTCCTGGCCAACACCTTTGCTGAGCCATCTTCCCAGCCCTGGAGACATTTGTAAGGAATTCATGACGACAGAAATAAGACTAAAGAAAACTTGAGGGTGGGGGGCAACAGCTGGGAATGTTGCTCAGTTGGTAGAGTGCCTGCCTAGCATGCATGAAGGCCTGGGTTCTATCCCCAGAGTCACATAAACCAGGCATGCTGGCACATGTGCAGAAGCAAGAGAATCAGAAGTTTGAGGTCATCCTCAACTCCAAAGCAAAATGAAGCCCAGTCTAGGATACATGAGGATCTGTCTCAAAAAAAAAATTCATAAATCCTTCTCTTTCTGCACAGAATCTCTTCCACCCACACACAGCCGCACACACACTTTGTTAGCATATAAGAGAGCGCCAGGCCCAGATGGCTCCACAGACGATTTCTTTCAAAGCTAAAAGAAAACAATGACTTTAGCACCTCAAGATTTGTTTCGGTAGCTAGAAGAGGACATATGTCTCCCGTGATGATTAATCTTGGGTGTCAGCCCGACTGGAACCTTAAAGCCTTAGTTCTGGGTGTGTCCTTCAGTGTGCTTCCAGAGGGCATGGGCATGCACCAGGGGACTGAGCTGGGAAGAGCTTCTCTCTACGGAGGTGGGCACCGTGCAACCAGCTGTTGGCGCAGATAGAGCAAAAGAGCAGAAAAACCAAGGATCCACACCACCACCACCACCACCCCGCTTCCTGGAGCTGGAACACCCTCCTTCTATGGTCTTTGGGATTTGGCCCACGCTTCAGACTGAAAATTACAACATCACTTCCCTGGCTCTGAATCTTTTGGCCTTGGCTTGAGCTGGGTCTCCAGCCTGCAGATAGCCTGTGCTGGGATGTCTTATACCCACATTAACCAAACACCCCAATAAATCTACACTCAGGCACCTGTATCTATGTAGAGGCTATTGGTTCTATTTCTCTGGAGAATCCTGGGCAGCTCAAGCAGCAACTTTGATATTAATATTCTTTCTTCCTTTTGAAAAGACTTCTCTATTTTCATTTTATGTGTATGTATGTATGTATATATGTATGTATGTATGTGAGAGACTAGGAGTGAGACAGACTCCTGGTAGGGAGAGGGACCGTGGCTAAATAATAAGGGTGTCCAAAAAGACGATTATGGTATGTATTCACTCATTAGTGGACCCTAGCCATAAAACAAAGGACACTAAGCTTATAGCTCACAAGCCCAGAGAAGCCAAATAGCAAGGCAAACCCAAAGAAAATCATATATAGATCTTCTTGGAAATTGGAAGCAAACAAGATTTCCAGGCAAAAGGTGGGAATACAGGGGTGGGGATAGAGGTGGGGGTTGGGGGTGGGGGGAGGGGAGAGGGGGAAGGAGAAGGGAGAAGGGAAGGACTGGGGAGAGATGGGGAGTGGGAGGGTGGAGATGGAGGAAAGGTGGATGTTGGAGAAGGGAATAAGATATCTACATTATTGGAGTCATTTTAGGACTGGCAAGATACTTGGCTCTAGAGGAGATCCCAGGTGTCTACAGGGATGTCCCCAGCTAGGTCCTTGTGCAGCAGAGGAGAGGGTGCCAGAACTATCATTGTCCCATAGTCACACTGATGAATATCTTGATCACATCCATAGAAATTTCATCCGATGGATGGAGATAGAGACAGACCCACATTTACACCAGAGCAATGGATTGAGCTCCCAAGGTCCAGTTGAAGAGCAGAAGAATCTTCATCCGGCGACGGATGGAGATAGAGACAGAGACCCATGTTGGAACACTGGACTGAGCTCCCAAGGCCCAGTTGAAGAGCAGAAGGAGGGAGAAGATGAACACAGAAGTCAGAACCGCAAGGGATTCGTCCACCCATTGAGATGGTGTGCCCAATCTAGTGGGAGCTCACCAAGGCCAGCTGGACTGGGACTGAATGAGCATGTGATCGAAACAGACTCTCTGAATATGACTGACAATGGGGACTGACTGAGAAGCCAATGATAATGGTACTGGGATTTGATTCTACTGCATGTACTGGCTTTTTGGGATCCTAGTCAGTTTGGTTTCACACCTTCCTAGGCCTGGATGGAGGCGAGAGGGCCTTGGGCTTCCCACAGGGCAGGGTAACCTGCCCTCTCTTAGGACTGGAGGGGAAAAGGGGAGGGGCAGTGGGGAAGAGGGAGGGAAATGGGAGGAGCGGAGGAGGTGGAAATTTTGAATGGTACTATTATAATGCAATAATAAAAAATTAAATGTGAAAAAAAATCAACATTCAAAAACAATAGAGCTGCTTCAGGAATTTTCTGATCAACATCCAGAAAATACAGCTGAAATCAAGCATTCCATACTGCAGCTGAAATTTTCTCAAGGTAATATTTAAAGCCTGTCTAATATTGAGAAGAACAGAGGAGTTAAATCATAAACCAGGCATGGTATCTGTCTTAGTGATCATGTATAGCCACAAAGATATTGGTAGTGTCATTCAGGTCTTCCTTCACACAAGCAATCCAGTGTTATCAAAGCTATCAATTTTAATCCATGTTAATTTGTCCTTGATAAGGGAAATTGCAATCTTTAGGCTCAAATAAAGAAGGAAGTAACAGGTACTTACTGACCTAGAACAGCTATGGACGCAAAATTCAAAAGGTATTTCTACCTGAGCACCCATTAATTCCTGCTTCCTTTCTTATGAACTCAGTGAAAGCAAAGACCTTTAGTAAGCGCTTGTCCTCTGCAGACAATATATCTTTGAAAGTAGAAGTTTAGGCTCTTGAAAATTCTCTTGGTGCTACATATATCTGAAAGAGGGGTGATAAAGAAGTTATTGGAGAAAATCAACCTAAGGAGCAAGGACAAGGAGATTTGAAAGAAGAAAGGAAGAAGAAAATGAGGAAAAGGAAAGGAGGAGGAGAGGACGAGGGAGTTGGAGAAGGTGAAGAGGAGGAAGAAGAGAAAGAAAGAAGAGGAGGAAGAAGAGGGCAAGTAGGGAGGAGGAGGAGGAAGAGGAGGAGGAGAAGGAGAAAACTTCCTTAAAATTATGACCCAAAGTAACCCCAGATGCAGACAGAAAGGTGGGTACTAATGCAAGAACATTCTTACTACCTAGGAAGAAAGAAAAGTGAAGAGACAAACCAGACTAACAAAAGAACACAAGGAGAAACTGCAGGAACTTCCTCTGAACTGGACACCAGTAAAACTGGGAACAGTCTGCCCACCTCAACAAGACCTACCTCTAAAGAAACACTGTACACCCAAGACACCAGAAAAATAAAGGGCCTCAGGAAGAAAAAGAAACATGCAACAGGAGAAGGAGAAAGGAGGCAAAAGGGCTAGTGATTACAATCTACTTGTTGTAGGCTATCTTTAGTCCAGAGTTATTGGCCTTATGAATATAATAAATGTAACACAGCAAGAAGCCCAGAGCTCCCTCCTCCATCCCACTGTCAGGAAATTATTTCTTATACCTCACATGGGTACTTCCTCAAACTGACTAATTAGGTTTACCCACTTGCACAAAATGGCTTTGCACAAATTATGAAACTGAAGATGCCTGAGTGTCAGACACATTATCTAAGATTTCCCAGAATTTAAATAGAATGCATTTCTCCTGCTTCAATTGGTGAGAAGATATACATTCATTTTTAAGTCTCACCTTAAATTATGTTTTAGGAGTCCCTGGGGAGGCTAAATGTGGAATCTTCTGTGCATTCCAAGTATTTGGTTTGGATTAACATGTGATGAAAGGGGATCTTACTAAAATACTAAGTGTTAAATTAAGTAAGTGGCCAGACTCAATGTCTGAAATAATTTTTCTGTAAGTTCTCTGTCCTGTGATACTGAATTTGTGACTCTTTTCAGTTGTAAGTATATGTGAACAAATCTGACTCCTCTGTGCCCTTGCTATTTTCATTTTCAGATTATGTTAAGAGCTGATTTAGTTCCATTGAAGACCTCAAAGAAATATATCAATGCTACACACAGTTGACTCTTCAACCAGTGCTCAGAGGGCAAATGAATTTTGGCTTCTTAATAGGAGCACTTAATGACCACTGTCAAGAACACAAACTTTAACTTCTTTATTTTTTTTGAAGAAACAGTATTAGGCGCTATTAAATATTAACAAGAGCATTTGGCTCAGTAGTACTTGGATGGTTCCTCTTTCTGGTTATGGGATCTGACCTTTCATTACTTTTTGCAAAGTAATTTGGTTTGCAGATCACATATGGTGTAAATATTGTTCTCTTTACTTGCTGCCATGCTGAGTTCACACTCAACAGCTATGAGACGCACATTGGAGTGCTTCCCCATCTTTGGTATTCATTTATGCCACCCAAGACATCACTTATTTCAGGTTTATATTTCCTTGTGATCCAATTCCTTGTGATCAGATTGTTAATGGAAGTGCTGCTGTGTTTGAGTATTGAAGAACCAAATGAATAGAAGCTGAGAGGAATGAATCAGTAATTAAAAGAAATATGGGAGCTATAATTATTCTTTGCAGAATGTATGGATGTTCTCATTTTATGCAGTCAGAAGAGCGTAAATAATGAGGGTTAGGATTATAACATGAATGTAAAAATCTTGCCATTCCTGAGAAGATTCAATTTTCAAATCTACTCTACCTGCTACAATGACAGAATGAGAAACAGAGGGAGTCTGAGTCTGGAAATGCTGATGTATAAAATAAACGTACAATTGTCTTTAATTTTCCTGCCTACGTTAATCTTCTAATGCTGTAGAAATTACTCACTATCCCCTCTGGAAGATGATACAGAGGTCTCTGCTTTGCAAAACAGCTTGTGTTCTCTTTAGCATCTGTTGTTCCCTCACTCAGTTACTTACATAATCGGCATGGTCAAATCACAACAGAAGCTCACTGGCAGCCCACGCAGCTTTAGCTAGTAGGAATAGTCATCAGAGGGACTACACTTGCAGCATAGTTGCAGCACTGGGTCACAAGTCGTGTATAACCCTCCCCTTTTTATTTTAGAATAATTTTCGGCATAGGGAAAAATTAAAATAGCAGATCATGTTGACTCCATACACAGATTCACCAATAATGTGCTCCTTTCTATATATGGTTTATAACGTTATAGTTCGTCCAGGTTATCTGTCTTTCCTCTCCTGCCCAACCTTACAATTAATGGATAGTCCCTACAATGCCAGTGGGAAAATATGAGGATGACAAGCTCAATCCTCTCAGGGAACAGGGAACAGTAACTTTATACGGAAAACCAGTAATACAAGCTCAGTTTCTCCCTGAAAAGATCGTCACCTACAATGAGCAACAGATGGAAAATAAGATGACAAACTGTGACCTGATACATCAGCAGGAACTACTTTGTACCCTACATAATTCTGAGGCAAAGAGACTATCAGTGTCACAGAGACGATGACTTCAAATAGGACGAGTTCAGTATAGGAAGCTAATAGATTAGAGCACATTGAGGGGTGGTCTATACTGACTAGTTTCCCATTCATTTGCAAACCCTACCCTGAGGAAACTGACACAGAAATGTCACAAGATTTAGTCCAGCCAGGACTACTTATTGACACAATTTCTTAATTAATTTCTAAATTAATTAATTAAAACAATGTTATTCCATACTTCCTAGTCTGAGGGTGCAAACTTCAACAATTCATTTACATTGGTATGATCATGCCAAACCTCTCTCTATGGACACTCTCCTTGCCCTCTGCTATATGACAAACTAATATTTAAGCCCTTGAGTGACTATGCCCGGAGAGTTCTGGATTTTCTTTGCATCTCACTTCTGCCATGTTGGCTTTCATCTCACAAGTCCTCCCTGAGACCCATCCCAGGGACTCATTATTTAACAGTCAACCTTTATCTTTTATTTTCTCAGTACAAATTAAAAATATGTGCATGATTAATAGATATCTTTACAATAGGTGGAGACATAGGGAGGTGTCTTTTACAGCCATGAATTCTCAGGCAGAACATATTGCCTGGCATATGTAGAAACTCAATAAATATTTACTGATTTAATAAAGAGATGAATGAAAAACTTGCTTTTTAATAAGCATACTAAAATCTCTCAAAATATTGAAGTTGTATTAAATAGGCATATGATTAAAATGTGTTCTCCTTGAAATATTCATAAAATTATTTTTTACTTTATTATGGCATTCATCTCTTTGAATGTTTAGTTTTCCTTTTTTCATAATTTTATATTAGTGTATAAATACTGGTAAAATATTTCCCTGAAACAAAAAGATTGGTGTGTGCTACATTCAGAATGTATCCAAAAGAGACAGAAATTTAGTTTTCCTTTGGTACTACAGAAAAACATACAGGAGAATGAGAAACTGAGTAGTCTTTCAATATGGCAGAGTATCTATGAAATATTGAAAAATTATTCATTTGATCGCTTTATTTCTTTGAATAGAAAATATAAATATTGCCCTAGAAGAAAAAAGTTAAGATTCCATGAACTAAAGTTGTGGCTATGACTGGAGCAACACTTTATATTTTTATTAAACTTACTATAAATCTATTAATAAACTCATTTTGAGCAAGCCTGCCTTATATTTGATTACCAAGCTAATAAAGAATGCAAATGCAATTGTAAGAGGTGGTTTTTGTTTTAAAGACACAAGATATGCATAAATGATACAATTGTAACAAATGAATTCCATAATCAATACATATGCCAATTACAGTTACGCAATCAGTTTCTTAAATTAAGTCTCAGTAAAACTGTTGCTGATCTAGTTTGAATTTCAGTACATGATCAATAGGGATAAAGCAACATTGAAAATACAAAAAAAATTTACCCAGTTTAACATTTTACAAATTCATTTATATTTCAAAAGTCCCTTATTCAGCTGTATATTATTACCAAGACTGCTAAGAACAGACTGTAGGAAAAACCTGGCCCACCATCTGCTGATAGCCCATCAACTAAGAATAGCATTTACCTTTTGAAGTAGTGAAAAAAGTACAAAAGAAAGATATTTTGCCAAATGAGAAAATTACATGAAATTCAAATGTCATTATCACACATGAAATTTTGTTGGAATTTTCCATGTGCATTTATTTGCTTGTCACTTGCTGCCTGGGCTGACTTTGTCCTACACCTGCAGAACTGAGTCATGTTTACCAATATTGTATTTTACAACATTTCATGACTGACTCTTTACAGGAAAATTCTTGCCAACCTTATCCTTAGCATTATAATGTATTATGGATTTTGATATTACTGGTCTTCCAGATTTATTAATCCTTCACCTTTTTATGGTGCTCTGTTCTGATGTCAGAACTTATCCTTGATCTACTGACTAAAGATAACTGAACTTGCCAAATTCTTTGCTGTTCATCACTAGCTATCTAAATGATATCTTCATCAGCAGCTTCCCATACCGTGGCAACCCCATGTTGCCTGCACATCTAGTCTTCAGTCTTGGAATTGATAACTTTCACTAATTCTTGTTTTTCTCCTCCCAGTAGTTAGCAAATGCCAATCCCTCCTCAGTTAGGGTGGAACACTCCCCTATGTTGAGGTTTTGTTTCGCTTGAGCTGCTGCATATCTTCCACATGTAGAGTGCAGTATAAGTACTCCCCTATAACAGAGACCAGGTTTCCTTGGAAATGAACTATAAAATCCATGGATCTCATCTTAAAGTGATAAGAGATAGTTTAATTTTGCAGTTCATGTGTGCATCTGTCCTACTGTATATGGAGAACACTCTTACCTTTGAATCATCCACCACTCTGGTACTCAATCTTTCTGCTCTATCTTACATGTAGATCTCTGAGCTTTGAAGGTGAGAGTCATAATATAGACATCCCATTTAGAGATGAGCATTCTGGAGTTTCTTATTCTCTTCAGGTTGACCAGTGTAGGGTTCTGTGTTAAATGCCATGTGCTTCAAGCAGAAACTTCTCTGATGAGGGTTGATCTATGGGTATAGCAATATGTCATTAGGACTCATTTTATTCCTATGTCAATTTAGTAAAACAATAGGAGAAGCTCTTCTCTGAGGGCCAATGACTTATCTAGATTCCAGTTCTTGGCACCATTTACAATGTCAGGTATGGGTTCCAGTTTATGGAGCAGGTCTTAGATGATGGGGGAAAAGCCATTAACCAATCACATCAAGTTGGGGTGTGGCCACTTGGACTCCAGGTAGAAAATCGAGAGAACACAGGTGTGCTCTCTCTCCATGTGGTGTCTGCCGAACAGATAGGACTTCGGCGTGAGTAGCGTGAGGCGTGAGTCCCCCCCCCTTCATTCATTAAAAATACCCTTTCCTATTGAGCTGGCTTGGTTATTGATTTGTGCCGACCTAATACTTCTTCATCTGGCACCCAGTGTGGCCTTTAGGGCCACATAGACTGTTCCAGCCCTCTCCTGGCTTCTAGTCCCACACTCCCAGCTCCCGCCCAGCTCCCTCCTGTTCCTGCACACACACCCCCGCCACCATTCCTGCACCCCCTGCCGCCACCGCAGGCAAAGGCCATTGTATGCATGTATGCTTCTACCTCTGTTTGAAACATTGTTTATGTATTGATATATATATATATATATATATATATATATATATATATTTACCATACTGCAATGTACATTACTACCTCCAATTAAGGTAGTACATTGTTTATATTTGAAAGTCATTGTCCTCATTTATTGTACAGTTGTTTATTGTCTTAATCTTTAAGTTAGATAGGTATTGAGAATTATAGATCAATAGTCATCTATATTTGTTATATTTATAATTAGACTAATCAGGTTCTTTAGATACATAGAGATTATATTCAGTAAAGGTAGATAATCTTCAACCTCTTCAAGGAGCTGTAAAAAATGGCCTTTAATCGAATGTAGAGTTTCGTAGTTTCACGACAGTGAGATGCAATCACTCCTGGCAACACCAATTTATTCCCGAGAGAATGTTGAGCACCAGAGACACTCCACCAGGAGCCTTTCTTCTTGGCCGAACTGGCCTTTGGGCAAAGAAATCCCCATTACTCAACCACTAACAAAAATACAGAGTATCCATAAATGGATAAAACAAAACTGTCATATCCTGCCAAGACAGGGTAAGATAGTTTTAAAAAGTTTCTTGCCTTTAAAAATGGTATGTCAGTTACTTTAGGCCTTAGCCAAAGTTGGTCGCTTCAACATTACAAATAAGACTTTGGGTGATTGCCCAGGTAGTCAGTTGTCTCTGTCATTTGTTGCACATTTTGAAAGTTTCCTGATTACACTTCCTGTCCACTCAAGTAATATTGTTTCCCTTCTCAGATCATTAATGGAGTTAAAGATTAAATAATTATAGTTACCCTCCTCACAGTTTAGCCAAGCTTAATTTCAATACAATAGTTAGACTCCTTAAAATAAAATGTTTATTAAAACATTTGTTATGCATTCCTTGCTTAA
Organism: Ondatra zibethicus; assembly: GCA_004026605.1. NCBI lineage: Eukaryota > Metazoa > Chordata > Mammalia > Rodentia > Cricetidae > Ondatra > Ondatra zibethicus. The sequence goes on from PVIU01003109.1 coordinate 148,623, forward strand.
TATTGTAAATTGTTTGTAATTTTATATTTGGTATCTGTTCCTATTGTATATAGCTGTGTTGGGTTTGGATTGATCTTGTTTAGACAAAAGGGGGAGATGATTGGGGAAAAGCCATTAACCAATCACATCAAGTTGGGGTGTGGCCATTTGGACCCCAGGTAGAAAATCGAGAGAACACAGGTGTGCTCTTTCTCCATGTGTCTCCACCAGATGGATAGGACTTCAGCATGAGTAGCATGAGTTTCCCCCCTTTTCATTCATTAAAAATACCCATTCCTATTGAGCTGGCTTGGTTATTGATTTGTGCCGACCTAATACTTCTTCACTTAGATCCAGTAAAAACCTCTCCATATCACTGTAGTTTTTTTTATCAACATTCAACTTCTTTTCAGGAATCCTAATTCACATCCCCTAGGTAGGTTCTCAGTTTTATTTAATGTCTGTTTCAATTGTAGGTATTTCTTTCCTCTGAATGATGCCATAGATGTGGCCTGGAACTTCTCAGACTGTCATGTTGGTAAAGTATGAGAACAGTAACCCTACTCTTGGAAAGAAAATTCCAGAAGGAAGTGGGAGTGTTTAGAAGTTAGTCAAGATGCAGGTCACTGTGGTATAGCCAAGGTTGGAGATTTGCCAGTTTGAGGTCAGGCTGAGCTACATAGAAGGATGACATCTTGAGAAACAGGCAAATGTTTCAAATTTTAAGTAAAAATTGATGCAGTAACATGCAGAATGTATGATGTGCTCAGAATAAAAATAATTTAGTAGAACTTCAGGTAAGCAATCAAATTGATTTCCTTCTTTCTCATTTAGCTACCATGAATGCTAATGCTACAACCATAGACATTATGAGAATTATGCAGGAAAATTTCAGAGAAACTTCCAGTATTTTCTTTTTACTTTGTGTCTTCCTGTTTAGCAGGTAAACCAATAACTATTAAAATAAACTTACACCATAATAAAAAAGGAGTTTTAAAGAAATAAAAGCTGACTCTAGAAGTTATGTAAAGCATACTTCATACCCTTTATTTTTTTACAACAGAATTTTAAAATAATTCTTCTTCTCCCAATATTTCAAATTGAGCTAATAAATTCTTCTCTCCTACCCATTGAAATTCTGAACAAAAATATATTTCTTCTAGAACAAGATCCAATATAATTAAACATCTTTTGTGATTGCTGAGATATAATTCTGGGCCAGTTGGAAACCAAACCAAGCCCAAACAGTGCTGATAAGGTGCTTGAGTTACAAAATTTCTCATTGAATTGTGTGCTTCATGTACATGTTGAAAGCTGTAATATGCCACTGCATACTAATACCAAATATTTCCCCTGCAATGTCTGCAGAGTCATCAATGAGAGCTGTTTGGAAAAATTCCAGAAGTCTTGCACAGGAGCACTTGTGCAAAAAAAGAGAAAATATAATATATATGAATGAGAAAATTTCACCATTCAGAGAAAATCTATGACATTTCTACCATGTTCCATGTCTCCATGACAATTTTTAGAATCAAAAAGTTGGAAATATTTTGCATTTATTTATTCATTTACTTTTATATTTAGTTATAATTAGTTTTATTGTCTTCATTTCTCTGAATTAGTGTTTTTGTGTGTGTGCGCACACATACACTCACACACATATATATGTATGCATGTCAGTATTATGTGATTGAAATTTTAGCCACAGCTTACTATCCAATTTTTCATAGCTGGCCAAATAAATACCATCATTCCTATTTCATTTAACATAAATATATAAAATGTCAAAATTGTAAAAGTATTTTCTGGTCTAGGCAATTTTGCCAATTTCTAAATATTTTTCTTTTATTTGAAATTTACATTTGCCAAAAAATATAGTCTAATTAAAATGTTCCCTCCTCCAGCTATTCCTATTTCCTCCTTACCTCCTCTTCCATTTGGATCTACACCCATTTTGTCTCTCATTAGAAAACAAGCAGGCATCTAAGAAGCTATAATAAAACAACAAAATAGAAAAATATTAAGCAAAAACAAAAAGACTATCATAGGAAAAAAAACAAACAAAAGAAAAAGAGTAAAAGAAAAATACTACAAACACATGTTCACACAGTCAGGAATCCATAAAAGCACAAAACTGGAAGCCATAATATAACTGCAAAAAGAATCTGTAAAGTTAAAAGAAAAAATGCCTAGTATAAGATTACAAGACAAAGATGACATTGAGCTCCTTTTGTATTGAGCATCTACTGTTGGGCATAGAGCCTATGTTCAAAAGTAGTTTCTTTCCCCAGGGAGATTCCCTTGTAGGAAAGTTTTTCTTCCCTTTGAAAGTGGTTATCAAATGGGGCAAGCTTGTGGGTTAGGACTGCGGGCTTATGTTCTCCCTCCTCTCGGCACTAGGATGGTTTAGTTTCGGGTTTCTATTGCTGTTTTATTGCTGTTAGTATTGCTTAGGTTTAGATAGGGTTTCTATTCCTGTGAAGAGACACCATGATCCTGGCAACTTTCAAAAAGTTTTATTTTGTTTGTTTGTTTGTTTTACATACCAATTCCTGTTCACCCTCCCTCCTCTCCTCCTGCTTTCCCCACCTTCACCCAACTCACCCCCATCCACTCCTCAGAGAGGGTAAGGCCTCTCCTTGAAAGTCACATGTTCAGACCCTCAAGAATCCCCCAACCCCTCACCCCAACCCCACCCCCATCACCCACCTCTCCATTCTCTATTCCCTCCTCTCCTCCTGCTCTCCCTACCTTCCCCCACCCCACCCCATCCACTCCTCAAAGAGCGTAAGGCCTCCCCTGGGAAGTCACACTCAGGAATACCCCAACCCCACTCCCAAGCCCCAACTCACTGCACCCCACTCCTCATCGCCAGTGGCTAGGCTGAGTAATGTATCTCTCCATGGAGAATGGGCTCCAGGCTTTTGCCTGTGTGGTCCTTGGCCAGCAAGTGGCCCTGATCTAGTACTAGCAGAACCATTGGGAGGATAAGTGTGTCCCCACCCAGTGCCTGCCCAGACGCCCGGGAAACGGGGTGCAGGCACCTTCCATCCCCCATAACTTTCTGGCCATTCACCTGCAGGGCTTCTCCTGGCAACTGGTTTTTCTGCTATCCCACCCCAGCTTGCCCCCAAGCACCCCTATCCATCTGTGGGGTCCTAAGATATCACAAAGCAGCCTGCTTCAGGGCTGAGGCCCTGGGGACAGGGTGGTGAGCTCAGGGCAGCAGGGGTTTCTTTGTTCCACAGAGCTGCATCTACAAAGACTGTGCTTCTGCCTGTGAGGTCCTTGGCCAGCAAGTGGCCCAGAACCATCTGGAGGAGCTGGCATCTACCAAGCTTGTGCTTTTGTCTGCTGGGTTGTTGGCCAGGAAGTGGCCCTGATCCAGTACCATTAGAGCCATCAAGAGGGGGGTCATTAGAATCACCACTACAGCCTGTTTCAGGGAGGAGGTGATCTGAGAACCATCTCCAGTACTGAAGGGACCTAAGAGAGGGCAGAATAAGAAAAATCCCCCAACTACACAGTCAGTCACAACAAAAGGACCAAGCCACCTAGACTCTCCTGACCACATTCAAAGGAAAAGATGGGCAGGTGACAATGCAAGAATTCCTCCAATAACCTGAAAAGCAACATGATAACACCAGGATCCAGCAAATATGCAACAGGAAGACTTGAACAACCTAATCCAGAAGAGTAGAAGAAATCGACCTTAAACATAACAATATGAAAGTGAAAGAGACCATTAAAGAGGATGTGAGAAACTCCTTTAAAGAAATGGATGAGAAGATTAACAAAAAGTTAGAAGAAATGAATACATCCCTCATAGATACACTAGAAAACCAAGAAAAAGCAATCAAACAGGTAATGGAAACATTTCAAAACTTGAAAACCAAAATGGATGCAATGAAGAAAACACAAACCGAGGAATGGCTGGATATGGAAAATCTGGATAAATGAACAGGAACCACACAGACAAGTATAACCAACAGAATACAAGAGATAGAAGAAAGAATCTCAGATGGTGAAGATATGATAGAGAAAATAAACTCATTGATCAAAGAAAACAACAAATCCAACAAATTCTTAACACAAAATATCCAGGAAATCTGGGACACCATGAAAACACCAAACTTAAGAATAATAGGGGTGGAAGAAGGAGAAGAAGCACAGCTCAAAGGCCTAGAAAATATATTCAACAAAACTATAGAAGAAAACTTTCCCAACCTAAAGAAGGATATTCCTATGAAAGTACAAGAAGCATACAGAACACCAAATAGACTGGAGAAAAAAATAACATCCCCTCGCCATATAATAATCAAAACACAAAACATGCAGAATAAAGAAAGAATATTAAGAGGTGCAAAGGAAAAAGGTCAAGTAACATATAAAGGTAAACCTATCAGAATTACACCTGACTTCTCTATGGAAACCATGAAGGCCAGAAGATCGTGGATAGATGGGCTGCAGACATTAAGAGACCATGGATGCAAGCCCAGATTACTATACCGAGCAAAGCTTTCTTTCACCATTGATGGAGAAAACAAGATATTCCAGGACAAAAACAAATTTAAGCAATGCATAGCAACAAACCCAGCCTTACAGAAAGTACTAGAAGGAAAACCACAATGAAAGGAAGCTAATAACACCCATAATAACACAGACATCTAACAACCCAAAACCAGCACAACTTTTAGAAGGGAAACACCCAAACACTACCACCCAAAAAAATAGTAACTGGAGTTAACAACCACTGTTCATTAAAATTACTTAATATCAATGGACTCAATTCACCTATAAAAAGGCAAAGGTTAAGAGAATAGATACAAAAACAGGATCCAACATTCTGTTGTTTATGAGAAACACACCTCAACCACAAAGACAGACATTATCTCAGAGTAAAGGGTTGGGAATACGTTTTTCAATCAAATGACCCTAAGAAACAAGC